>CAWZYM010000344.1:30000-123245 GCA_963966185.1 Rhabditoides inermis | reverse complement strand
CCCAACTGAGCTATCGAGGCGTGCTCTTTCGATGCATCGAGTCAGTGTCGTGACAAGCCGCCACAAAATAGTCGCTTGCGAAAACTCACTCCGCAAAACAAAAGATTCTCTTCGGCCGGGAATTGAACCCGGGTCTCGCATGTGACAGACGCGGATACTAACCACTATACTACCGAAGACACATCTCCTCTCGCAATTCACGGGGTTGCTTGACGAGTGTGCGAATAGAATGCAACAACAGCAAAACGTTTGCCCCGAACCGGGATCGATCCGGTGACCTTACGATCTTCAGTCGTACGCTCTCCCAACTGAGCTATCGAGGCGTGCTCTTTCGATGCATCGAGTCAGTGTCGTGACGAGCCGCCACAAAATAGTCGCTTGCGAAAACTCACTCCGCAAAACAAAAGATTCTCTTCGGCCGGGAATTGAACCCGGGTCTCGCATGTGACAGACGCGGATACTAACCACTATACTACCGAAGACATATCTTCTCTCGCAATTCACGGGGTTGCTTGACGAGTGTGCGAATAGAATGCAACAACAGCAAAACGTTTGCCCCGAACCGGGATCGATCCGGTGACCTTACGATCTTCAGTCGTACGCTCTCCCAACTGAGCTATCGAGGCGTGCTCTTTCGATGCATCGAGTCAGTGTCGTGACGAGCCGCCACAAAATAGTCGTATGCGAAAACTCACTCCGCAAAACAAAAGATTCTCTTCGGCCGGGAATTGAACCCGGGTCTCGCATGTGACAGACGCGGATACTAACCACTATACTACCGAAGACACATCTCCTCTCGCAATTCACGGGGTTGCTTGACGAGTGTGCAAATAGAATGCAACAACAGCAAAACGTTTGCCCCGAACCGGGATCGATCCGGTGACCTTACGATCTTCAGTCGTACGCTCTCCCAACTGAGCTATCGAGGCGTGCTCTTTCGATGCATCGAGTCAGTGTCGTGACGAGCCGCCACAAAATAGTCGCTTGCGAAAACTCACTCCGCAAAACAAAAGATTCTCTTCGGCCGGGAATTGAACCCGGGTCTCGCATGTGACAGACGCGGATACTAACCACTATACTACCGAAGACACATCTCCTCTCGCAATTCACGGGGTTGCTTGACGAGTGTGCAAATAGAATGCAACAACAGCAAAACGTTTGCCCCGAACCGGGATCGATCCGGTGACCTTACCATCTTCAGTCGTACGCTCTCCCAACTGAGCTATCGAGGCGTGCTCTTTCGATGCATCGAGTCAGTGTCGTGACGAGCCGCCACAAAATAGTCGCTTGCGAAAACTCACTCCGCAAAACAAAAGATTCTCTTCGGCCGGGAATTGAACCCGGGTCTCGCATGTGACAGACGCGGATACTAACCACTATACTACCGAAGACACATCTCCTCTCGCAATTCACGGAATTGCTTGACGAGTGTGCGAATAGAATGCAACAACAGCAAAACGTTTGCCCCGAACCGTGGATCGATCCGGTGACCTTACGATCTTCAGTCGTACGCTCTCCCAACTGAGCTATCGAGGCGTGCTCTTTCGATGCATCGAGTCAGTGTCGTGACGAGCCGCCACAAAATAGTCGCTTGCGAAAACTCACTCCGCAAAACAAAAGATTCTCTTCGGCCGGGAATTGAACCCGGGTCTCGCATGTGACAGACGCGGATACTAACCACTATACTACCGAAGACACATCTCCTCTCGCAATTCACGGGGTTGCTTGACGAGTGTGCAAATAGAATGCAACAACAGCAAAACGTTTGCCCAGAACCGGGATCGATCCGGTGACCTTACGATCTTCAGTCGTACGCTCTCCCAACTGAGCTATCGAGGCGTGCTCTTTCGATGCATCGAGTCAGTGTCGTGACGAGCCGCCACAAAATAGTCGCTTGCGAAAACTCACTCCGCAAAACAAAAGATTCTCTTCGGCCAGGAATTGAACCCGGGTCTCGCATGTGACAGACGCGGATACTAACCACTATTCTACCGAAGACACATCTCCTCTCGCAATTCACGGGGTTGCTTGACGAGTGTGCGAATAGAATGCAACAACAGCAAAACGTTTGCCCCGAACCGGGATCGATCCGGTGACCTTACGATCTTCAGTCGTACGCTCTCCCAACTGAGCTATCGAGGCGTGCTCTTTCGATGGATCGAGTCAGTGTCGTGACGAGCCGCCACAAAATAGTCGCTTGCGAAAACTCACTCCGCAAAACAAAAGATTCTCTTCGGCCGGGAATTGAACCCGGGTCTCGCATGTGACAGACGCGGATACTAACCACTATACTACCGAAGACATATCTTTTCTCGCAATTCACGGGGTTGCTTGACGAGTGTGCGAATAGAATGCAACAACAGCAAAACGTTTGCCCCGAACCGGGATCGATCCGGTGACCTTACGATCTTCAGTCGTACGCTCTCCCAACTGAGATATCGAGGCGTGCTCTTTCGATGCATCGAGTCAGTGTCGTGACGAGCCGCCACAAAATAGTCGTATGCGAAAACTCACTCCGCAAAACAAAAGATTCTCTTCGGCCGGGAATTGAACCCGGGTCTCGCATGTGACAGACGCGGATACTAACCACTATACTACCGAAGACACATCTCCTCTCGCAATTCACGGGGTTGCTTGACGAGTGTGCAAATGTAATGCAACAACAGCAAAACGTTTGCCTCGAACCGGGATCGATCCGGTGACCTTACGATCTTCAGTCGTACGCTCTCCCAACTGAGCTATCGAGGCGTGCTCTTTCGATGCATCGAGTCAGTGTCGTGACGAGCCGCCACAAAATAGTCGCTTGCGAAAACTCACTCCGCAAAACAAAAGATTCTCTTCGGCCGGGAATTGAACCCGGGTCTCGCATGTGACAGACGCGGATACTAACCACTATACTACCGAAGACACATCTCCTCTCGCAATTCACGGGGTTGCTTGACGAGTGTGCAAATAGAATGCAACAACAGCAAAACGTTTGCCCCGAACCGGGATCGATCCGGTGACCTTACGATCTTCAGTCGTACGCTCTCCCAACTGAGCTATCGAGGCGTGCTCTTTCGATGCATGGAGTCAGTGTCGTGACGAGCCGCCACAAAATAGTCGCTTGCGAAAACTCACTCCGCAAAACAAAAGATTCTCTTCGGCCGGGAATTGAACCCGGGTCTCGCATGTGACAGACGCGGATACTAACCACTATACTACCGAAGACACATCTCCTCTCGCAATTCACGGGGTTGCTTGACGAGTGTGCAAATAGAATGCAACAACAGCAAAACGTTTGCCCCGAACCGGGATCGATCCGGTGACCTTACGATCTTCAGTCGTACGCTCTCCCAACTGAGCTATCGAGGCGTGCTCTTTCGAAGCATCGAGTCAGTGTCGTGACGAGCCGCCACAAAATAGTCGCTTGCGAAAACTCACTCCGCAAAACAAAAGATTCTCTTCGGCCGGGAATTGAACCCGGGTCTCGCATGTGACAGACGCGGATACTAACCACTATACTACCGAAGACACATCTCCTCTCGCAATTCACGGGGTTGCTTGACGAGTGTGCAAATAGAATGCAACAACAGCAAAACGTTTGCCCCGAACCGGGATCGATCCGGTGACCTTACGATCTTCAGTCGTACGCTCTCTCAACTGAGCTATCGAGGCGTGCTCTTTCGATGCATCGAGTCAGTGTCGTGACGAGCCGCCACAAAATAGTCGCTTGCGAAAACTCACTCCGCAAAACAAAAGATTCTCTTCGGCCGGGAATTGAACCCGGGTCTCGCATGTGACAGACGCGGATACTAACCACTATACTACCGAAGACACATCTCCTCTCGCAATTCACGGGGTTGCTTGACGAGTGTGCGAATAGAATGCAACAACAGCAAAACGTTTGCCTCGAACCGGGATCGATCCGGTGACCTTACGATCTTCAGTCGTACGCTCTCCCAACTGAGCTATCGAGGCGTGCTCTTTCGATGCATCGAGTCAGTGTCGTGACGAGCCGCCACAAAATAGTCGCTTGCGAAAACTCACTCCGCAAAACAAAAGATTCTCTTCGGCCGGGAATTGAACCCGGGTCTCGCATGCGACAGACGCGGATACTAACCACTATACTACCGAAGACACATCTCCTCTCGCAATTCACGGGGTTGCTTGACGAGTGTGCAAATAGAATGCAACAACAGCAAAACGTTTGCCCCGAACCGGGATCGATCCGGTGACCTTACGATCTTCAGTCGTACGCTCTCCCAACTGAGCTATCGAGGCGTGCTCTTTCGATGCATGGAGTCAGTGTCGTCACGAGCCGCCACAAAATAGTCGCTTGCGAAAACTCACTCCGCAAAACAAAAGATTCTCTTCGGCCGGGAATTGAACCCGGGTCTCGCATGTGACAGACGCGGATACTAACCACTATACTACCGAAGACACATCTCCTCTCGCAATTCACGGGGTTGCTTGACGAGTGTGCAAATAGAATGCAACAACAGCAAAACGTTTGCCCCGAACCGGGATCGATCCGGTGACCTTACGATCTTCAGTCGTACGCTCTCCCAACTGAGCTATCGAGGCGTGCTCTTTCGATGCATCGAGTCAGTGTCGTGACGAGCCGCCACAAAATAGTCGCTTGCGAAAACTCACTCCGCAAAACAAAAGATTCTCTTCGGCCGGGAATTGAACCCGGGTCTCGCATGTGACAGACGCGGATACTAACCACTATACTACCGAAGACACATCTCCTCTCGCAATTCACGGAATTGCTTGACGAGTGTGCGAATAGAATGCAACAACAGCAAAACGTTTGCCCCGAACCGGGATCGATCCGGTGACCTTACGATCTTCAACCACTATACTACCGAAGACACATCTCCTCTCGCAATTCACGGAATTGCTTGACGAGTGTGCGAATAGAATGCAACAACAGCAAAACGTTTGCCCCGAACCGGGATCGATCCGGTGACCTTACGATCTTCAGTCGTACGCTCTCCCAACTGAGCTATCGAGGCGTGCTCTTTCGATGCATCGAGTCAGTGTCGTGACGAGCCGCCACAAAATAGTCGCTTGCGAAAACTTACTCCGCAAAACAAAAGATTCTCTTCGGCCGGGAATTGAACCCGGGTCTCGCATGTGACAGACGCGGATACTAACCACTATACTACCGAAGACACATCTCCTCTCGCAATTCACGGAATTGCTTGACGAGTGTGCGAATAGAATGCAACAACAGCAAAACGTTTGCCCCGAACCGGGATCGATCCGGTGACCTTACGATCTTCAACCACTATACTACCGAAGACACATCTCCTCTCGCAATTCACGGAATTGCTTGACGAGTGTGCGAATAGAATGCAACAACAGCAAAACGTTTGCCCCGAACCGGGATCGATCCGGTGACCTTACGATCTTCAGTCGTACGCTCTCCCAACTGAGCTATCGAGGCGTGCTCTTTCGATGCATCGAGTCAGTGTCGTGACGAGCCGCCACAAAATAGTCGCTTGCGAAAACTCACTCCGCAAAACAAAAGATTCTCTTCGGCCGGGAATTGAACCCGGGTCTCGCATGTGACAGACGCGGATACTAACCACTATACTACCGAAGACACATCTCCTCTCGCAATTCACGGAATTGCTTGACGAGTGTGCGAATAGAATGCAACAACAGCAAAACGTTTGCCCCGAACCGGGATCGATCCGGTGACCTTACGATCTTCAACCACTATACTACCGAAGACACATCTCCTCTCGCAATTCACGGAATTGCTTGACGAGTGTGCGAATAGAATGCAACAACAGCAAAACGTTTGCCCCGAACCGGGATCGATCCGGTGACCTTACGATCTTCAGTCGTACGCTCTCCCAACTGAGCTATCGAGGCGTGCTCTTTCGATGCATCGAGTCAGTGTCGTGACGAGCCGCCACAAAATAGTCGCTTGCGAAAACTTACTCCGCAAAACAAAAGATTCTCTTCGGCCGGGAATTGAACCCGGGTCTCGCATGTGACAGACGCGGATACTAACCACTATACTACCGAAGACACATCTCCTCTCGCAATTCACGGAATTGCTTGACGAGTGTGCGAATAGAATGCAACAACAGCAAAACGTTTGCCCCGAACCGGGATCGATCCGGTGACCTTACGATCTTCAACCACTATACTACCGAAGACACATCTCCTCTCGCAATTCACGGAATTGCTTGACGAGTGTGCGAATAGAATGCAACAACAGCAAAACGTTTGCCCCGAACCGGGATCGATCCGGTGACCTTACGATCTTCAGTCGTACGCTCTCCCAACTGAGCTATCGAGGCGTGCTCTTTCGATGCATCGAGTCAGTGTCGTGACGAGCCGCCACAAAATAGTCGCTTGCGAAAACTCACTCCGCAAAACAAAAGATTCTCTTCGGCCGGGAATTGAACCCGGGTCTCGCATGTGACAGACGCGGATACTAACCACTATACTACCGAAGACACATCTCCTCTCGCAATTCACGGGGTTGCTTGACGAGTGTGCGAATAGAATGCAACAACAGCAAAACGTTTGCCCCGAACCGGGATCGATCCGGTGACCTTACGATCTTCAGTCTACGCTCTCCCAACTGAGCTATCGAGGCGTGCTCTTTCGATGCATCGAGTCAGTGTCGTCACGAGCCGCCACAAAATAGTCGCTTGCGAAAACTCACTCCGCAAAACAAAAGATTCTCTTCGGCCGGGAATTGAACCCGGGTCTCGCATGTGACAGACGCGGATACTAACCACTATACTACCGAAGACACATCTCCTCTCGCAATTCACGGGGTTGCTTGACGAGTGTGCAAATAGAATGCAACAACAGCAAAACGTTTGCCCCGAACCGGGATCGATCCGGTGACCTTACGATCTTCAGTCGTACGCTCTCCCAACTGAGCTATCGAGGCGTGCTCTTTCGATGCATCGAGTCAGTGTCGTGACGAGCCGCCACAAAATAGTCGCTTGCGAAAACTCACTCCGCAAAACAAAAGATTCTCTTCGGCCGGGAATTGAACCCGGGTCTCGCATGTGACAGACGCGGATACTAACCACTATACTACCGAAGACACATCTCCTCTCGCAATTCACGGAACTGCTTGACGAGTGTGCGAATAGAATGCAACAACAGCAAAACGTTTGCCCCGAACCGGGATCGATCCGGTGACCTTACGATCTTCAGTCGTACGCTCTCCCAACTGAGCTATCGAGGAGTGCTCTTTCGATGCATCGAGTCAGTGTCGTGACGAGCCGCCACAAAATAGTCGCTTGCGAAAACTTACTCCGCAAAACAAAAGATTCTCTTCGGCCGGGAATTGAACCCGGGTCTCGCATGTGACAGACGCGGATACTAACCACTATACTACCGAAGACACATCTCCTCTCGCAATTCACGGAATTGCTTGACGAGTGTGCGAATAGAATGCAACAACAGCAAAACGTTTGCCCCGAACCGGGATCGATCCGGTGACCTTACGATCTTCAACCACTATACTACCGAAGACACATCTCCTCTCGCAATTCACGGAATTGCTTGACGAGTGTGCGAATAGAATGCAACAACAGCAAAACGTTTGCCCCGAACCGGGATCGATCCGGTGACCTTACGATCTTCAGTCGTACGCTCTCCCAACTGAGCTATCGAGGCGTGCTCTTTCGATGCATCGAGTCAGTGTCGTGACGAGCCGCCACAAAATAGTCGCTTGCGAAAACTCACTCCGCAAAACAAAAGATTCTCTTCGGCCGGGAATTGAACCCGGGTCTCGCATGTGACAGACGCGGATACTAACCACTATACTACCGAAGACACATCTCCTCTCGCAATTCACGGGGTTTCTTGACGAGTGTGCGAATAGAATGCAACAACAGCAAAACGTTTGCCCCGAACCGGGATCGATCCGGTGACCTTACGATCTTCAGTCTACGCTCTCCCAACTGAGCTATCGAGGCGTGCTCTTTCGATGCATCGAGTCAGTGTCGTGACGAGCCGCCACAAAATAGTCGCTTGCGAAAACTCACTCCGCAAAACAAAAGATTCTCTTCGGCCAGGAATTGAACCGGGTCTCGCATGTGACAGACGCGGATACTAACCACTATACTACCGAAGACACATCTCCTCTCGCAATTCACGGGGTTGCTTGACGAGTGTGCGAATAGAATGCAACAACAGCAAAACGTTTGCCCCGAACCGGGATCGATCCGGTGACCTTACGATCTTCAGTCGTACGCTCTCCCAACTGAGCTATCGAGGCGTGCTCTTTCGATGCATCGAGTCCGTGTCGTGACGAGCCGCCACAAAATAGTCGCTTGCGAAAACTCACTCCGCAAAACAAAAGATTCTCTTCGGCCGGGAATTGAACCCGGGTCTCGCATGTGACAGACGCGGATACTAACCACTATACTACCGAAGACACATCTCCTCTCGCAATTCACGGGGTTGCTTGACGAGTGTGCGAATAGAATGCAACAACAGCAAAACGTTTGCCCCGAACCGGAATCGATCCGGTGACCTTACGATCTTCAGTCTACGCTCTCCCAACTGAGCTATCGAGGCGTGCTCTTTCGATGCATCGAGTCAGTGTCGTGACGAGCCGCCACAAAATAGTCGCTTGCGAAAACTCACTCCGCAAAACAAAAGATTCTCTTCGGCCGGGAATTGAACCAGGGTCTCGCATGTGACAGACGCGGATACTAACCACTATACTACCGAAGACACATCTCCTCTCGCAATTCACGGGGTTGCTTGACGAGTGTGCGAATAGAATGCAACAACAGCAAAACGTTTGCCCCGAACCGGGATCGATCCGGTGACCTTACGATCTTCAGTCGTACGCTCTCCCAACTGAGCTATCGAGGCGTGCTCTTTCGATGCATCGAGTCAGTGTCGTGACGAGCCGCCACAAAATAGTCGCTTGCGAAAACTCACTCCGCAAAACAAAAGATTCTCTTCGGCCGGGAATTGAACCCGGGTCTCGCATGTGACAGACGCGGATACTAACCACTATACTACCGAAGACACATCTCCTCTCGCGATTCACGGGGTCGCTTGACGAGTGTGCGAATAGAATGCAACAACAGCAAAACGTTTGCCCCGAACCGGGATCGATCCGGTGACCTTACGATCTTCAGTCGTACGCTCTCCCAACTGAGCTATCGAGGCGTGCTCTTTCGATGCATCGAGTCCGTGTCGTGACGAGCCGCCACAAAATAGTCGCTTGCGAAAACTCACTCCGCAAAACAAAAGATTCTCTTCGGCCGGGAATTGAACCCGGGTCTCGCATGTGACAGACGCGGATACTAACCACTATACTACCGAAGACACATCTCCTCTCGCAATTCACGGGGTTGCTTGACGAGTGTGCGAATAGAATGCAACAACAGCAAAACGTTTGCCCCGAACCGGGATCGATCCGGTGACCTTACGATCTTCAGTCTACGCTCTCCCAACTGAGCTATCGAGGCGTGCTCTTTCGATGCATCGAGTCAGTGTCGTGACGAGCCGCCACAAAATAGTCGCTTGCGAAAACTCACTCCGCAAAACAAAAGATTCTCTTCGGCCGGGAATTGAACCCGGGTCTCGCATGTGACAGACGCGGATACTAACCACTATACTACCGAAGACACATCTCCTCTCGCAATTCACGGGGTTGCTTGACGAGTGTGCGAATAGAATGCAACAACAGCAAAACGTTTGCCCCGAACCGGGATCGATCCGGTGACCTTACGATCTTCAGTCGTACGCTCTCCCAACTGAGCTATCGAGGAGTGCTCTTTCGATGCATCGAGTCAGTGTCGTGACGAGCCGCCACAAAATAGTCGCTTGCGAAAACTTACTCCGCAAAACAAAAGATTCTCTTCGGCCGGGAATTGAACCCGGGTCTCGCATGTGACAGACGCGGATACTAACCACTATACTACCGAAGACACATCTCCTCTCGCAATTCACGGAATTGCTTGACGAGTGTGCGAATAGAATGCAACAACAGCAAAACGTTTGCCCCGAACCGGGATCGATCCGGTGACCTTACGATCTTCAACCACTATACTACCGAAGACACATCTCCTCTCGCAATTCACGGAATTGCTTGACGAGTGTGCGAATAGAATGCAACAACAGCAAAACGTTTGCCCCGAACCGGGATCGATCCGGTGACCTTACGATCTTCAGTCGTACGCTCTCCCAACTGAGCTATCGAGGCGTGCTCTTTCGATGCATCGAGTCAGTGTCGTGACGAGCCGCCACAAAATAGTCGCTTGCGAAAACTCACTCCGCAAAACAAAAGATTCTCTTCGGCCGGGAATTGAACCCGGGTCTCGCATGTGACAGACGCGGATACTAACCACTATACTACCGAAGACACATCTCCTCTCGCAATTCACGGGGTTTCTTGACGAGTGTGCGAATAGAATGCAACAACAGCAAAACGTTTGCCCCGAACCGGGATCGATCCGGTGACCTTACGATCTTCAGTCTACGCTCTCCCAACTGAGCTATCGAGGCGTGCTCTTTCGATGCATCGAGTCAGTGTCGTGACGAGCCGCCACAAAATAGTCGCTTGCGAAAACTCACTCCGCAAAACAAAAGATTCTCTTCGGCCAGGAATTGAACCGGGTCTCGCATGTGACAGACGCGGATACTAACCACTATACTACCGAAGACACATCTCCTCTCGCAATTCACGGGGTTGCTTGACGAGTGTGCGAATAGAATGCAACAACAGCAAAACGTTTGCCCCGAACCGGGATCGATCCGGTGACCTTACGATCTTCAGTCGTACGCTCTCCCAACTGAGCTATCGAGGCGTGCTCTTTCGATGCATCGAGTCCGTGTCGTGACGAGCCGCCACAAAATAGTCGCTTGCGAAAACTCACTCCGCAAAACAAAAGATTCTCTTCGGCCGGGAATTGAACCCGGGTCTCGCATGTGACAGACGCGGATACTAACCACTATACTACCGAAGACACATCTCCTCTCGCAATTCACGGGGTTGCTTGACGAGTGTGCGAATAGAATGCAACAACAGCAAAACGTTTGCCCCGAACCGGAATCGATCCGGTGACCTTACGATCTTCAGTCTACGCTCTCCCAACTGAGCTATCGAGGCGTGCTCTTTCGATGCATCGAGTCAGTGTCGTGACGAGCCGCCACAAAATAGTCGCTTGCGAAAACTCACTCCGCAAAACAAAAGATTCTCTTCGGCCGGGAATTGAACCAGGGTCTCGCATGTGACAGACGCGGATACTAACCACTATACTACCGAAGACACATCTCCTCTCGCAATTCACGGGGTTGCTTGACGAGTGTGCGAATAGAATGCAACAACAGCAAAACGTTTGCCCCGAACCGGGATCGATCCGGTGACCTTACGATCTTCAGTCGTACGCTCTCCCAACTGAGCTATCGAGGCGTGCTCTTTCGATGCATCGAGTCAGTGTCGTGACGAGCCGCCACAAAATAGTCGCTTGCGAAAACTCACTCCGCAAAACAAAAGATTCTCTTCGGCCGGGAATTGAACCCGGGTCTCGCATGTGACAGACGCGGATACTAACCACTATACTACCGAAGACACATCTCCTCTCGCGATTCACGGGGTCGCTTGACGAGTGTGCGAATAGAATGCAACAACAGCAAAACGTTTGCCCCGAACCGGGATCGATCCGGTGACCTTACGATCTTCAGTCGTACGCTCTCCCAACTGAGCTATCGAGGCGTGCTCTTTCGATGCATCGAGTCCGTGTCGTGACGAGCCGCCACAAAATAGTCGCTTGCGAAAACTCACTCCGCAAAACAAAAGATTCTCTTCGGCCGGGAATTGAACCCGGGTCTCGCATGTGACAGACGCGGATACTAACCACTATACTACCGAAGACACATCTCCTCTCGCAATTCACGGGGTTGCTTGACGAGTGTGCGAATAGAATGCAACAACAGCAAAACGTTTGCCCCGAACCGGGATCGATCCGGTGACCTTACGATCTTCAGTCTACGCTCTCCCAACTGAGCTATCGAGGCGTGCTCTTTCGATGCATCGAGTCAGTGTCGTGACGAGCCGCCACAAAATAGTCGCTTGCGAAAACTCACTCCGCAAAACAAAAGATTCTCTTCGGCCGGGAATTGAACCCGGGTCTCGCATGTGACAGACGCGGATACTAACCACTATACTACCGAAGACACATCTCCTCTCGCAATTCACGGGGTTGCTTGACGAGTGTGCGAATAGAATGCAACAACAGCAAAACGTTTGCCCCGAACCGGGATCGATCCGGTGACCTTACGATCTTCAGTCGTACGCTCTCCCAACTGAGCTATCGAGGCGTGCTCTTTCGATGCATCGAGTCAGTGTCGTGACGAGCCGCCACAAAATAGTCGCTTGCGAAAACTCACTCCGCAAAACAAAAGATTCTCTTCGGCCGGGAATTGAACCCGGGTCTCGCATGTGACAGACGCGGATACTAACCACTATACTACCGAAGACACATCTCCTCTCGCAATTCACGGGGTTGCTTGACGAGTGTGCAAATAAAATGCAACAACAGCAAAACGTTTGCCCCGAACCGGGATCGATCCGGTGACCTTACGATCTTCAGTCGTACGCTCTCCCAACTGAGCTATCGAGGCGTGCTCTTTCGATGCATGGAGTCAGTGTCGTGACAAGCCGCCACAAAATAGTCGCTTGCGAAAACTCACTCCGCAAAACAAAAGATTCTCTTCGGCCGGGAATTGAACCCGGGTCTCGCATGTGACAGACGCGGATACTAACCACTATACTACCGAAGACACATCTCCTCTCGCAATTCACGGGGTTGCTTGACGAGTGTGCAAATAGAATGCAACAACAGCAAAACGTTTGCCCCGAACCGGGATCGATCCGGTGACCTTACGATCTTCAGTCGTACGCTCTCCCAACTGAGCTATCGAGGCGTGCTCTTTCGATGCATCGAGTCAGTGTCGTGACGAGCCGCCACAAAATAGTCGCTTGCGAAAACTCACTCCGCAAAACAAAAGATTCTCTTCGGCCAGGAATTGAACCGGGTCTCGCATGTGACAGACGCGGATACTAATCACTATACTACCGAAGACACATCTCCTCTCGCAATTCACGGGGTTGCTTGACGAGTGTGCGAATAGAATGCAACAACAGCAAAACGTTTGCCCCGAACCGGGATCGATCCGGTGACCTTACGATCTTCAGTCTACGCTCTCCCAACTGAGCTATCGAGGCGTGCTCTTTCGATGCATCGAGTCAGTGTCGTGACGAGCCGCCACAAAATAGTCGCTTGCGAAAACTCACTCCGCAAAACAAAAGATTCTCTTCGGCCGGGAATTGAACCCGGGTCTCGCATGTGACAGACGCGGATACTAACCACTATACTACCGAAGACACATCTCCTCTCGCAATTCACGGGGTTGCTTGACGAGTGTGCGAATAGAATGCAACAACAGCAAAACGTTTGCCCCGAACCGGGATCGATCCGGTGACCTTACGATCTTCAGTCGTACGCTCTCCCAACTGAGCTATCGAGGCGTGCTCTTTCGATGCATCGAGTCAGTGTCGTGACGAGCCGCCACAAAATAGTCGCTTGCGAAAACTCACTCCGCAAAACAAAAGATTCTCTTCGGCCGGGAATTGAACCCGGGTCTCGCATGTGACAGACGCGGATACTAACCACTATACTACCGAAGACACATCTCCTCTCGCAATTCACGGGGTTGCTTGACGAGTGTGCAAATAGAATGCAACAACAGCAAAACGTTTGCCCCGAACCGGGATCGATCCGGTGACCTTACGATCTTCAGTCGTACGCTCTCCCAACTGAGCTATCGAGGCGTGCTCTTTCGATGCATCGAGTCCGTGTCGTGACGAGCCGCCACAAAATAGTCGCTTGCGAAAACTCACTCCGCAAAACAAAAGATTCTCTTCGGCCGGGAATTGAACCCGGGTCTCGCATGTGACAGACGCGGATACTAACCACTATACTACCGAAGACACATCTCCTCTCGCAATTCACGGGGTTGCTTGACGAGTGTGCGAATAGAATGCAACAACAGCAAAACGTTTGCCCCGAACCGGGATCGATCCGGTGACCTTACGATCTTCAGTCTACGCTCTCCCAACTGAGCTATCGAGGCGTGCTCTTTCGATGCATCGAGTCAGTGTCGTGACGAGCCGCCACAAAATAGTCGCTTGCGAAAACTCACTCCGCAAAACAAAAGATTCTCTTCGGCCGGGAATTGAACCCGGGTCTCGCATGTGACAGACGCGGATACTAACCACTATACTACCGAAGACACATCTCCTCTCGCAATTCACGGGGTTGCTTGACGAGTGTGCGAATAGAATGCAACAACAGCAAAACGTTTGCCCCGAACCGGGATCGATCCGGTGACCTTACGATCTTCAGTCGTACGCTCTCCCAACTGAGCTATCGAGGCGTGCTCTTTCGATGCATCGAGTCAGTGTCGTGACGAGCCGCCACAAAATAGTCGCTTGCGAAAACTCACTCCTCAAAACAAAAGATTCTCTTCGGCCGGGAATTGAACCCGGGTCTCGCATGTGACAGACGCGGATACTAACCACTATACTACCGAAGACACATCTCCTCTCGCAATTCACGGGGTTGCTTGACGAGTGTGCAAATAGAATGCAACAACAGCAAAACGTTTGCCCCGAACCGGGATCGATCCGGTGACCTTACGATCTTCAGTCGTACGCTCTCCCAACTGAGCTATCGAGGCGTGCTCTTTCGATGCATGGAGTCAGTGTCGTGACAAGCCGCCACAAAATAGTCGCTTGCGAAAACTCACTCCGCAAAACAAAAGATTCTCTTCGGCCGGGAATTGAACCCGGGTCTCGCATGTGACAGACGCGGATACTAACCACTATACTACCGAAGACACATCTCCTCTCGCAATTCACGGGGTTGCTTGACGAGTGTGCAAATAGAATGCAACAACAGCAAAACGTTTGCCCCGAACCGGGATCGATCCGGTGACCTTACGATCTTCAGTCGTACGCTCTCCCAACTGAGCTATCGAGGCGTGCTCTTTCGATGCATCGAGTCAGTGTCGTGACGAGCCGCCACAAAATAGTCGCTTGCGAAAACTCACTCCGCAAAACAAAAGATTCTCTTCGGCCAGGAATTGAACCGGGTCTCGCATGTGACAGACGCGGATACTAACCACTATACTACCGAAGACACATCTCCTCTCGCAATTCACGGGGTTGCTTGACGAGTGTGCGAATAGAATGCAACAACAGCAAAACGTTTGCCCCAAACCGGGATCGATCCGGTGACCTTACGATCTTCAGTCTACGCTCTCCCAACTGAGCTATCGAGGCGTGCTCTTTCGATGCATCGAGTCAGTGTCGTGACGAGCCGCCACAAAATAGTCGCTTGCGAAAACTCACTCCGCAAAACAAAAGATTCTCTTCGGCCGGGAATTGAACCCGGGTCTCGCATGTGACAGACGCGGATACTAACCACTATACTACCGAAGACACATCTCCTCTCGCAATTCACGGGGTTGCTTGACGAGTGTGCGAATAGAATGCAACAACAGCAAAACGTTTGCCCCGAACCGGGATCGATCCGGTGACCTTACGATCTTCAGTCGTACGCTCTCCCAACTGAGCTATCGAGGCGTGCTCTTTCGATGCATCGAGTCAGTGTCGTGACGAGCCGCCACAAAATAGTCGCTTGCGAAAACTCACTCCGCAAAACAAAAGATTCTCTTCGGCCGGGAATTGAACCCGGGTCTCGCATGTGACAGACGCGGATACTAACCACTATACTACCGAAGACACATCTCCTCTCGCAATTCACGGGGTTGCTTGACGAGTGTGCAAATAGAATGCAACAACAGCAAAACGTTTGCCCCGAACCGGGATCGATCCGGTGACCTTACGATCTTCAGTCGTACGCTCTCCCAACTGAGCTATCGAGGCGTGCTCTTTCGATGCATCGAGTCAGTGTCGTGACGAGCCGCCACAAAATAGTCGCTTGCGAAAACTCACTCCGCAAAACAAAAGATTCTCTTCGGCCGGGAATTGAACCCGGGTCTCGCATGTGACAGACGCGGATACTAACCACTATACTAGCGAAGACACATCTCCTCTCGCAATTCACGGGGTTGCTTGACGAGTGTGCAAATAGAATGCAACAACAGCAAAACGTTTGCCCCGAACCGGGATCGATCCGGTGACCTTACGATCTTCAGTCGTACGCTCTCCCAACTGAGCTATCGAGGCGTGCTCTTTCGATGCATCGAGTCAGTGTCGTGACGAGCCGCCACAAAATAGTCGCTTGCGAAAACTCACTCCGCAAAACAAAAGATTCTCTTCGGCCAGGAATTGAACCGGGTCTCGCATGTGACAGACGCGGATACTAACCACTATACTACCGAAGACACATCTCCTCTCGCAATTCACGGGGTTGCTTGACGAGTGTGCGAATAGAATGCAACAACAGCAAAACGTTTGCCCCGAACCGGGATCGATCCGGTGACCTTACGATCTTCAGTCTACGCTCTCCCAACTGAGCTATCGAGGCGTGCTCTTTCGATGCATCGAGTCAGTGTCGTGACGAGCCGCCACAAAATAGTCGCTTGCGAAAACTCACTCCGCAAAACAAAAGATTCTCTTCGGCCGGGAATTGAACCCGGGTCTCGCATGTGACAGACGCGGATACTAACCACTATACTACCGAAGACACATCTCCTCTCGCAATTCACGGGGTTGCTTGACGAGTGTGCGAATAGAATGCAACAACAGCAAAACGTTTGCCCCGAACCGGGATCGATCCGGTGACCTTACGATCTTCAGTCGTACGCTCTCCCAACTGAGCTATCGAGGCGTGCTCTTTCGATGCATCGAGTCAGTGTCGTGACGAGCCGCCACAAAATAGTCGCTTGCGAAAACTCACTCCGCAAAACAAAAGATTCTCTTCGGCCGGGAATTGAACCCGGGTCTCGCATGTGACAGACGCGGATACTAACCACTATACTACCGAAGACACATCTCCTCTCGCAATTCACGGGGTTGCTTGACGAGTGTGCAAATAGAATGCAACAACAGCAAAACGTTTGCCCCGAACCGGGATCGATCCGGTGACCTTACGATCTTCAGTCGTACGCTCTCCCAACTGAGCTATCGAGGCGTGCTCTTTCGATGCATCGAGTCAGTGTCGTGACGAGCCGCCACAAAATAGTCGCTTGCGAAAACTCACTCCGCAAAACAAAAGATTCTCTTCGGCCGGGAATTGAACCCGGGTCTCGCATG
Organism: Rhabditoides inermis; assembly: GCA_963966185.1. NCBI lineage: Eukaryota > Metazoa > Nematoda > Chromadorea > Rhabditida > Rhabditidae > Rhabditoides > Rhabditoides inermis. The sequence goes on along the minus strand of CAWZYM010000344.1, from coordinate 105,970 downwards.
TGACAGACGCGGATACTAACCACTATACTAGCGAAGACACATCTCCTCTCGCAATTCACGGGGTTGCTTGACGAGTGTGCAAATAGAATGCAACAACAGCAAAACGTTTGCCCCGAACCGGGATCGATCCGGTGACCTTACGATCTTCAGTCGTACGCTCTCCCAACTGAGCTATCGAGGCGTGCTCTTTCGATGCATCGAGTCAGTGTCGTGACGAGCCGCCACAAAATAGTCGCTTGCGAAAACTCACTCCGCAAAACAAAAGATTCTCTTCGGCCGGAATTGAACCCGGGTCTCGCATGTGACAGACGCGGATACTAACCACTATACTACCGAAGACACATCTCCTCTCGCAATTCACGGGGTTGCTTGACGAGTGTGCAAATAGAATGCAACAACAGCAAAACGTTTGCCCCGAACCGGGATCGATCCGGTGACCTTACGATCTTCAGTCGTACGCTCTCCCAACTGAGCTATCGAGGCGTGCTCTTTCGATGCATCGAGTCAGTGTCGTGACGAGCCGCCACAAAATAGTCGCTTGCGAAAACTCACTCCGCAAAACAAAAGATTCTCTTCGGCCGGGAATTGAACCCGGGTCTCGCATGTGACAGACGCGGATACTAACCACTATACTACCGAAGACACATCTCCTCTCGCAATTCACAGGGTTGCTTGACGAGTGTGCGAATAGAATGCAACAACAGCAAAACGTTTGCCCGAACCGGGATCGATCCGGTGACCTTACGATCTTCAGTCGTACGCTCTCCCAACTGAGCTATCGAGGCGTGCTCTTTCGATGCATCGAGTCAGTGTCGTGACGAGCCGCCACAAAATAGTCGCTTGCGAAAACTCACTCCGCAAAACAAAAGATTCTCTTCGGCCAGGAATTGAACCGGGTCTCGCATGTGACAGACGCGGATACTAACCACTATACTACCGAAGACACATCTCCTCTCGCAATTCACGGGGTTGCTTGACGAGTGTGCAAATAGAATGCAACAACAGCAAAACGTTTGCCCCGAACCGGGATCGATCCGGTGACCTTACGATCTTCAGTCGTACGCTCTCCCAACTGAGCTATCGAGGCGTGCTCTTTCGATGCATCGAGTCAGTGTCGTGACGAGCCGCCACAAAATAGTCGCTTGCGAAAACTCACTCCGCAAAACAAAAGATTCTCTTCGGCCAGGAATTGAACCCGGGTCTCGCATGTGACAGACGCGGATACTAACCACTATACTAGCGAAGACACATCTCCTCTCGCAATTCACGGGGTTGCTTGACGAGTGTGCAAATAGAATGCAACAACAGCAAAACGTTTGCCCCGAACCGGGATCGATCCGGTGACCTTACGATCTTCAGTCGTACGCTCTCCCAACTGAGCTATCGAGGCGTGCTCTTTCGATGCATCGAGTCAGTGGTCGTGACGAGCCGCCACAAATTAGTCGCTTGCGAAAACTCACTCCGCAAAACAAAAGGAGTCTCTTATGCCGGGAATGAACCCGGGTCTCGCATGTGACAGACGCGGATACTAACCACTATACTACCGAAGACACATCTCCTCTCGCGATTCACGGGGTCGCTTGACGAGTGTTGCGAATAGAATGCAACAACAGCAAAACGTTTTGCCCGAACCGGGATCGATCCGTGTGACCTTACGATCTTCAGTCGTACGCTCTCCCAACTGGAGCATATCGAGCGTGCTCGTTCGATGCATCGAGTCAGTGTCGTGACGAGCCGCCACAAAATAGTCGCTTGCGAAAACTCACTCCGCAAAACAAAAGATTCTCTTCGGCCGGGAATTGAACCCGGGTCTCGCATGTGACAGGACGCGGATACTAACCACTATACTACCGAAGACACATCTCCTCTCGCGATTCACGGGGTCGCTTGACGAGTGTGCGAATAGAATGCAACAACAGCAAAACGTTTGCCCCGAACCGGGATCGATCCGGTGACCTTACGATCTTCAGTCGTACGCTCTCCCAACTGAGCTATCGAGGCGTGCTCTTTCGATGCATCGAGTCAGTGTCGTGACGAGCCGCCACAAAATAGTCGCTTGCGAAAACTCACTCCGCAAAACAAAAGATTCTCTTCGGCCGGGAATTGAACCCGGGTCTCGCATGTGACAGACGCGGATACTAACCACTATACTACCGAAGACACAATCTCCTCTCGCGATTCACGGGGGTCGCTTGACGAGTGTGCGAATAGAATGCAACAACAGCAAAACGTTTGCCCCCGAACCGGGATCGATCCGGTGACCTTACGATCTTCAGTCGTACGCTCTCCCAACTGAGCTATCGAGGCGTGCTCTTTCGATGCATCGAGTCAGTGTCGTGACGAGCCGCCACAAAATAGTCGCTTGCGAAAACTCACTCCGCAAAACAAAAGATTCTCTTCGGCCGGGAATTGAACCCGGGTCTCGCATGTGACAGACGCGGATACTAACCACTATACTACCGAAGACACATCTCCTCTCGCGATTCACGGGGTCGCTTGACGAGTGTGCGAATAGAATGCAAACAACAGCAAAACGTTTGCCCCGAACCGGGATCGATCCGGTGACCTTACGATCTTCAGTCGTACGCTCTCCCAACTGAGCTATCGAGGCGTGCTCTTTCGATGCATCGAGTCAGTGTCGTGACGAGCCGCCACAAAATAGTCGCTTGCGAAAACTCACTCCGCAAAACAAAAGATTCTCTTCGGCCGGGAATTGAACCCGGGTCTCGCATGTGACAGACGCGGATACTAACCACTATACTACCGAAGACACATCTCCTCTCGCGATTCACGGGGTCGCTTGACGAGTGTGCGAATAGAATGCAACAACAGCAAAACGTTTGCCCCGAACCGGGATCGATCCGGTGACCTTACGATCTTCAGTCGTACGCTCTCCCAACTGAGCTATCGAGGCGTGCTCTTTCGATGCATCGAGTCAGTGTCGTGACGAGCCGCCACAAAATAGTCGCTTGCGAAAACTCACTCCGCAAAACAAAAGATTCTCTTCGGCCGGGAATTGAACCCGGGTCTCGCATGTGACAGACGCGGATACTAACCACTATACTACCGAAGACACATCTCCTCTCGCGATTCACGGGGTCGCTTGACGAGTGTGCGAATAGAATGCAACAACAGCAAAACGTTTGCCCCGAACCGGGATCGATCCGGTGACCTTACGATCTTCAGTCGTACGCTCTCCCAACTGAGCTATCGAGGCGTGCTCTTTCGATGCATCGAGTCAGTGTCGTGACGAGCCGCCACAAAATAGTCGCTTGCGAAAACTCACTCCGCAAAACAAAAGATTCTCTTCGGCCGGGAATTGAACCGGGTCTCGCATGTGACAGACGCGGATACTAACCACTATACTACCGAAGACACATCTCCTCTCGCGATTCACGGGGTCGCTTGACGAGTGTGCGAATAGAATGCAACAACAGCAAAACGTTTGCCCCGAACCGGGATCGATCCGGGTGACCTTACGATCTTCAGTCGTACGCTCTCCCAACTGAGCTATCGAGGCGTGCTCTTTCGATGCATCGAGTCAGTGTCGTGACGAGCCGCCACAAAATAGTCGCTTGCGAAAACTCACTCCGCAAAACAAAAGATTCTCTTCGGCCGGGAATTGAACCCGGGTCTCGCATGTGACAGACGCGGATACTAACCACTATACTACCGAAGACACATCTCCTCTCGCGATTCACGGGGTCGCTTGACGAGTGTGCGAATAGAATGCAACAACAGCAAAACGTTTGCCCCCGAACCGGGATCGATCCGGTGACCTTACGATCTTCAGTCGTAACGCTCTCCCAACTGAGCTATCGAGGCGTGCTCTTTCGATGCATCGAGTCAGTGTCGTGACGAGCCGCCACAAAATAGTCGCTTGCGAAAACTCACTCCGCAAAACAAAAGATTCTCTTCGGCCGGGAATTGAACCCGGGTCTCGCATGTGACAGACGCGGATACTAACCACTATACTACCGAAGACACATCTCCTCTCGCGATTCACGGGGTCGCTTGACGAGTGTGCGAATAGAATGCAACAACAGCAAAACGTTTTGCCCCGAACCGGGATCGATCCGGTGACCTTACGATCTTCAGTCGTACGCTCTCCCAACTGAGCTATCGAGGCGTGCTCTTTCGATGCATCGAGTCAGTGTCGTGACGAGCCGCCACAAAATAGTCGCTTGCGAAAACTCACTCCGCAAAACAAAAGATTCTCTTCGGCCGGGAATTGAACCCGGGTCTCGCATGTGACAGACGCGGATACTAACCACTATACTACCGAAGACACATCTCCTCTCGCGATTCACGGGGTCGCTTGACGAGTGTGCGAATAGAATGCAACAACAGCAAAACGTTTGCCCCGAACCGGGATCGATCCGGTGACCCTTACGATCTTCAGTCGTACGCTCTCCCAACTGAGCTATCGAGGCGTGCTCTTTCGATGCATCGAGTCAGTGTCGTGACGAGCCGCCACAAAATAGTCGCTTGCGAAAACTCACTCCGCAAAACAAAAGATTCTCTTCGGCCGGGAATTGAACCCGGGTCTCGCATGTGACAGACGCGGATACTAACCACTATACTACCGAAGACACATCTCCTCTCGCGATTCACGGGGTCGCTTGACGAGTGTGCGAATAGAATGCAACAACAGCAAAACGTTTGCCCCGAACCGGGATCGATCCGGTGACCTTACGATCTTCAGTCGTACGCTCTCCCAACTGAGCTATCGAGGCGTGCTCTTTCGATGCATCGAGTCAGTGTCGTGACGAGCCGCCACAAAATAGTCGCTTGCGAAAACTCACTCCGCAAAACAAAAGATTCTCTTCGGCCGGGAATTGAACCCGGGTCTCGCATGTGACAGACGCGGATACTAACCACTATACTACCGAAGACACATCTCCTCTCGCGATTCACGGGGTCGCTTGACGAGTGTGCGAATAGAATGCAACAACAGCAAAACGTTTGCCCCGAACCGGGATCGATCCGGTGACCTTACGATCTTCAGTCGTACGCTCTCCCAACTGAGCTATCGAGGCGTGCTCTTTCGATGCATCGAGTCAGTGTCGTGACGAGCCGCCACAAAATAGTCGCTTGCGAAAACTCACTCCGCAAAACAAAAGATTCTCTTCGGCCGGGAATTGAACCCGGGTCTCGCATGTGACAGACGCGGATACTAACCACTATACTACCGAAGACACATCTCCTCTCGCGATTCACGGGGTCGCTTGACGAGTGTGCGAATAGAATGCAACAACAGCAAAACGTTTGCCCCGAACCGGGATCGATCCGGTGACCTTACGATCTTCAGTCGTACGCTCTCCCAACTGAGCTATCGAGGCGTGCTCTTTCGATGCATCGAGTCAGTGTCGTGACGAGCCGCCACAAAATAGTCGCTTGCGAAAACTCACTCCGCAAAACAAAAGATTCTCTTCGGCCGGGAATTGAACCCGGGTCTCGCATGTGACAGACGCGGATACTAACCACTATACTACCGAAGACACATCTCCTCTCGCGATTCACGGGGTCGCTTGACGAGTGTGCGAATAGAATGCAACAACAGCAAAACGTTTGCCCCGAACCGGGATCGATCCGGTGACCTTACGATCTTCAGTCGTACGCTCTCCCAACTGAGCTATCGAGGCGTGCTCTTTCGATGCATCGAGTCAGTGTCGTGACGAGCCGCCACAAAATAGTCGCTTGCGAAAACTCACTCCGCAAAACAAAAGATTCTCTTCGGCCGGGAATTGAACCCGGGTCTCGCATGTGACAGACGCGGATACTAACCACTATACTACCGAAGACACATCTCCTCTCGCGATTCACGGGGTCGCTTGACGAGTGTGCGAATAGAATGCAACAACAGCAAAACGTTTGCCCCGAACCGGGATCGATCCGGTGACCTTACGATCTTCAGTCGTACGCTCTCCCAACTGAGCTATCGAGGCGTGCTCTTTCGATGCATCGAGTCAGTGTCGTGACGAGCCGCCACAAAATAGTCGCTTGCGAAAACTCACTCCGCAAAACAAAAGATTCTCTTCGGCCGGGAATTGAACCCGGGTCTCGCATGTGACAGACGCGGATACTAACCACTATACTACCGAAGACACATCTCCTCTCGCGATTCACGGGGTCGCTTGACGAGTGTGCGAATAGAATGCAACAACAGCAAAACGTTTGCCCCGAACCGGGATCGATCCGGTGACCTTACGATCTTCAGTCGTACGCTCTCCCAACTGAGCTATCGAGGCGTGCTCTTTCGATGCATCGAGTCAGTGTCGTGACGAGCCGCCACAAAATAGTCGCTTGCGAAAACTCACTCCGCAAAACAAAAGATTCTCTTCGGCCGGGAATTGAACCCGGGTCTCGCATGTGACAGACGCGGATACTAACCACTATACTACCGAAGACACATCTCCTCTCGCGATTCACGGGGTCGCTTGACGAGTGTGCGAATAGAATGCAACAACAGCAAAACGTTTGCCCCGAACCGGGATCGATCCGGTGACCTTACGATCTTCAGTCGTACGCTCTCCCAACTGAGCTATCGAGGCGTGCTCTTTCGATGCATCGAGTCAGTGTCGTGACGAGCCGCCACAAAATAGTCGCTTGCAAAAACTCACTCCGCAAAACAAAAGATTCTCTTCGGCCGGGAATTGAACCCGGGTCTCGCATGTGACAGACGCGGATACTAACCACTATACTACCGAAGACACATCTCCTCTCGCGATTCACGGGGTCGCTTGACGAGTGTGCGAATAGAATGCAACAACAGCAAAACGTTTGCCCCGAACCGGGATCGATCCGGTGACCTTACGATCTTCAGTCGTACGCTCTCCCAACTGAGCTATCGAGGCGTGCTCTTTCGATGCATCGAGTCAGTGTCGTGACGAGCCGCCACAAAATAGTCGCTTGCGAAAACTCACTCCGCAAAACAAAAGATTCTCTTCGGCCGGGAATTGAACCCGGGTCTCGCATGTGACAGACGCGGATACTAACCACTATACTACCGAAGACACATCTCCTCTCGCGATTCACGGGGTCGCTTGACGAGTGTGCGAATAGAATGCAACAACAGCAAAACGTTTGCCCCGAACCGGGATCGATCCGGTGACCTTACGATCTTCAGTCGTACGCTCTCCCAACTGAGCTATCGAGGCGTGCTCTTTCGATGCATCGAGTCAGTGTCGTGACGAGCCGCCACAAAATAGTCGCTTGCGAAAACTCACTCCGCAAAACAAAAGATTCTCTTCGGCCGGGAATTGAACCCGGGTCTCGCATGTGACAGACGCGGATACTAACCACTATACTACCGAAGACACATCTCCTCTCGCGATTCACGGGGTCGCTTGACGAGTGTGCGAATAGAATGCAACAACAGCAAAACGTTTGCCCCGAACCGGGATCGATCCGGTGACCTTACGATCTTCAGTCGTACGCTCTCCCAACTGAGCTATCGAGGCGTGCTCTTTCGATGCATCGAGTCAGTGTCGTGACGAGCCGCCACAAAATAGTCGCTTGCGAAAACTCACTCCGCAAAACAAAAGATTCTCTTCGGCCGGGAATTGAACCCGGGTCTCGCATGTGACAGACGCGGATACTAACCACTATACTACCGAAGACACATCTCCTCTCGCGATTCACGGGGTCGCTTGACGAGTGTGCGAATAGAATGCAACAACAGCAAAACGTTTGCCCCGAACCGGGATCGATCCGGTGACCTTACGATCTTCAGTCGAACGCTCTCCCAACTGAGCTATCGAGGCGTGCTCTTTCGATGCATCGAGTCAGTGTCGTGACGAGCCGCCACAAAATAGTCGCTTGCGAAAACTCACTCCGCAAAACAAAAGATTCTCTTCGGCCGGGAATTGAACCCGGGTCTCGCATGTGACAGACGCGGATACTAACCACTATACTACCGAAGACACATCTCCTCTCGCGATTCACGGGGTCGCTTGACGAGTGTGCGAATAGAATGCAACAACAGCAAAACGTTTGCCCCGAACCGGGATCGATCCGGTGACCTTACGATCTTCAGTCGTACGCTCTCCCAACTGAGCTATCGAGGCGTGCTCTTTCGATGCATCGAGTCAGTGTCGTGACGAGCCGCCACAAAATACTCGCTTGCGAAAACTCACTCCGCAAAACAAAAGATTCTCTTCGGCCGGGAATTGAACCCGGGTCTCGCATGTGACAGACGCGGATACTAACCACTATACTACCGAAGACACATCTCCTCTCGCGATTCACGGGGTCGCTTGACGAGTGTGCGAATAGAATGCAACAACAGCAAAACGTTTGCCCCGAACCGGGATCGATCCGGTGACCTTACGATCTTCAGTCGTACGCTCTCCCAACTGAGCTATCGAGGCGTGCTCTTTCGATGCATCGAGTCAGTGTCGTGACGAGCCGCCACAAAATAGTCGCTTGCGAAAACTCACTCCGCAAAACAAAAGATTCTCTTCGGCCGGGAATTGAACCCGGGTCTCGCATGTGACAGACGCGGATACTAACCACTATACTACCGAAGACACATCTCCTCTCGCGATTCACGGGGTCGCTTGACGAGTGTGCGAATAGAATGCAACAACAGCAAAACGTTTGCCCCGAACCGGGATCGATCCGGTGACCTTACGATCTTCAGTCGTACGCTCTCCCAACTGAGCTATCGAGGCGTGCTCTTTCGATGCATCGAGTCAGTGTCGTGACGAGCCGCCACAAAATAGTCGCTTGCGAAAACTCACTCCGCAAAACAAAAGATTCTCTTCGGCCGGGAATTGAACCCGGGTCTCGCATGTGACAGACGCGGATACTAACCACTATACTACCGAAGACACATCTCCTCTCGCGATTCACGGGGTCGCTTGACGAGTGTGCGAATAGAATGCAACAACAGCAAAACGTTTGCCCCGAACCGGGATCGATCCGGTGACCTTACGATCTTCAGTCGTACGCTCTCCCAACTGAGCTATCGAGGCGTGCTCTTTCGATGCATCGAGTCAGTGTCGTGACGAGCCGCCACAAAATAGTCGCTTGCGAAAACTCACTCCGCAAAACAAAAGATTCTCTTCGGCCGGGAATTGAACCCGGGTCTCGCATGTGACAGACGCGGATACTAACCACTATACTACCGAAGACACATCTCCTCTCGCGATTCACGGGGTCGCTTGACGAGTGTGCGAATAGAATGCAACAACAGCAAAACGTTTGCCCCGAACCGGGATCGATCCGGTGACCTTACGATCTTCAGTCGTACGCTCTCCCAACTGAGCTATCGAGGCGTGCTCTTTCGATGCATCGAGTCAGTGTCGTGACGAGCCGCCACAAAATAGTCGCTTGCGAAAACTCACTCCGCAAAACAAAAGATTCTCTTCGGCCGGGAATTGAACCCGGGTCTCGCATGTGACAGACGCGGATACTAACCACTATACTACCGAAGACACATCTCCTCTCGCGATTCACGGGGTCGCTTGACGAGTGTGCGAATAGAATGCAACAACAGCAAAACGTTTGCCCCGAACCGGGATCGATCCGGTGACCTTACGATCTTCAGTCGTACGCTCTCCCAACTGAGCTATCGAGGCGTGCTCTTTCGATGCATCGAGTCAGTGTCGTGACGAGCCGCCACAAAATAGTCGCTTGCGAAAACTCACTCCGCAAAACAAAAGATTCTCTTCGGCCGGGAATTGAACCCGGGTCTCGCATGTGACAGACGCGGATACTAACCACTATACTACCGAAGACACATCTCCTCTCGCGATTCACGGGGTCGCTTGACGAGTGTGCGAATAGAATGCAACAACAGCAAAACGTTTGCCCCGAACCGGGATCGATCCGGTGACCTTACGATCTTCAGTCGTACGCTCTCCCAACTGAGCTATCGAGGCGTGCTCTTTCGATGCATCGAGTCAGTGTCGTGACGAGCCGCCACAAAATAGTCGCTTGCGAAAACTCACTCCGCAAAACAAAAGATTCTCTTCGGCCGGGAATTGAACCCGGGTCTCGCATGTGACAGACGCGGATACTAACCACTATACTACCGAAGACACATCTCCTCTCGCGATTCACGGGGTCGCTTGACGAGTGTGCGAATAGAATGCAACAACAGCAAAACGTTTGCCCCGAACCGGGATCGATCCGGTGACCTTACGATCTTCAGTCGTACGCTCTCCCAACTGAGCTATCGAGGCGTGCTCTTTCGATGCATCGAGTCAGTGTCGTGACGAGCCGCCACAAAATAGTCGCTTGCGAAAACTCACTCCGCAAAACAAAAGATTCTCTTCGGCCGGGAATTGAACCCGGGTCTCGCATGTGACAGACGCGGATACTAACCACTATACTACCGAAGACACATCTCCTCTCGCGATTCACGGGGTCGCTTGACGAGTGTGCGAATAGAATGCAACAACAGCAAAACGTTTGCCCCGAACCGGGATCGATCCGGTGACCTTACGATCTTCAGTCGTACGCTCTCCCAACTGAGCTATCGAGGCGTGCTCTTTCGATGCATCGAGTCAGTGTCGTGACGAGCCGCCACAAAATAGTCGCTTGCGAAAACTCACTCCGCAAAACAAAAGATTCTCTTCGGCCGGGAATTGAACCCGGGTCTCGCATGTGACAGACGCGGATACTAACCACTATACTACCGAAGACACATCTCCTCTCGCGATTCACGGGGTCGCTTGACGAGTGTGCGAATAGAATGCAACAACAGCAAAACGTTTGCCCCGAACCGGGATCGATCCGGTGACCTTACGATCTTCAGTCGTACGCTCTCCCAACTGAGCTATCGAGGCGAGCTCTTTCGATGCATCGAGTCAGTGTCGTGACGAGCCGCCACAAAATAGTCGCTTGCGAAAACTCACTCCGCAAAACAAAAGATTCTCTTCGGCCGGGAATTGAACCCGGGTCTCGCATGTGACAGACGCGGATACTAACCACTATACTACCGAAGACACATATCCTCTCGCGATTCACGGGGTCGCTTGACGAGTGTGCGAATAGAATGCAACAACAGCAAAACGTTTGCCCCGAACCGGGATCGATCCGGTGACCTTACGATCTTCAGTCGTACGCTCTCCCAACTGAGCTATCGAGGCGTGCTCTTTCGATGCATCGAGTCAGTGTCGTGACGAGCCGCCACAAAATAGTCGCTTGCGAAAACTCACTCCGCAAAACAAAAGATTCTCTTCGGCCGGGAATTGAACCCGGGTCTCGCATGTGACAGACGCGGATACTAACCACTATACTACCGAAGACACATCTCCTCTCGCGATTCACGGGGTCGCTTGACGAGTGTGCGAATAGAATGCAACAACAGCAAAACGTTTGCCCCGAACCGGGATCGATCCGGTGACCTTACGATCTTCAGTCGTACGCTCTCCCAACTGAGCTATCGAGGCGTGCTCTTTCGATGCATCGAGTCAGTGTCGTGACGAGCCGCCACAAAATAGTCGCTTGCGAAAACTCACTCCGCAAAACAAAAGATTCTCTTCGGCCGGGAATTGAACCCGGGTCTCGCATGTGACAGACGCGGATACTAACCACTATACTACCGAAGACACATCTCCTCTCGCGATTCACGGGGTCGCTTGACGAGTGTGCGAATAGAATGCAACAACAGCAAAACGTTTGCCCCGAACCGGGATCGATCCGGTGACCTTACGATCTTCAGTCGTACGCTCTCCCAACTGAGCTATCGAGGCGTGCTCTTTCGATGCATCGAGTCAGTGTCGTGACGAGCCGCCACAAAATAGTCGCTTGCGAAAACTCACTCCGCAAAACAAAAGATTCTCTTCGGCCGGGAATTGAACCCGGGTCTCGCATGTGACAGACGCGGATACTAACCACTATACTACCGAAGACACATCTCCTCTCGCGATTCACGGGGTCGCTTGACGAGTGTGCGAATAGAATGCAACAACAGCAAAACGTTTGCCCCGAACCGGGATCGATCCGGTGACCTTACGATCTTCAGTCGTACGCTCTCCCAACTGAGCTATCGAGGCGTGCTCTTTCGATGCATCGAGTCAGTGTCGTGACGAGCCGCCACAAAATAGTCGCTTGCGAAAACTCACTCCGCAAAACAAAAGATTCTCTTCGGCCGGGAATTGAACCCGGGTCTCGCATGTGACAGACGCGGATACTAACCACTATACTACCGAAGACACATCTCCTCTCGCGATTCACGGGGTCGCTTGACGAGTGTGCGAATAGAATGCAACAACAGCAAAACGTTTGCCCCGAACCGGGATCGATCCGGTGACCTTACGATCTTCAGTCGTACGCTCTCCCAACTGAGCTATCGAGGCGTGCTCTTTCGATGCATCGAGTCAGTGTCGTGACGAGCCGCCACAAAATAGTCGCTTGCGAAAACTCACTCCGCAAAACAAAAGATTCTCTTCGGCCGGGAATTGAACCCGGGTCTCGCATGTGACAGACGCGGATACTAACCACTATACTACCGAAGACACATCTCCTCTCGCGATTCACGGGGTCGCTTGACGAGTGTGCGAATAGAATGCAACAACAGCAAAACGTTTGCCCCGAACCGGGATCGATCCGGTGACCTTACGATCTTCAGTCGTACGCTCTCCCAACTGAGCTATCGAGGCGTGCTCTTTCGATGCATCGAGTCAGTGTCGTGACGAGCCGCCACAAAATAGTCGCTTGCGAAAACTCACTCCGCAAAACAAAAGATTCTCTTCGGCCGGGAATTGAACCCGGGTCTCGCATGTGACAGACGCGGATACTAACCACTATACTACCGAAGACACATCTCCTCTCGCGATTCACGGGGTCGCTTGACGAGTGTGCGAATAGAATGCAACAACAGCAAAACGTTTGCCCCGAACCGGGATCGATCCGGTGACCTTACGATCTTCAGTCGTACGCTCTCCCAACTGAGCTATCGAGGCGTGCTCTTTCGATGCATCGAGTCAGTGTCGTGACGAGCCGCCACAAAATAGTCGCTTGCGAAAACTCACTCCGCAAAACAAAAGATTCTCTTCGGCCGGGAATTGAACCCGGGTCTCGCATGTGACAGACGCGGATACTAACCACTATACTACCGAAGACACATCTCCTCTCGCGATTCACGGAGTCGCTTGACGAGTGTGCGAATAGAATGCAACAACAGCAAAACGTTTGCCCCGAACCGGGATCGATCCGGTGACCTTACGATCTTCAGTCGTACGCTCTCCCAACTGAGCTATCGAGGCGTGCTCTTTCGATGCATCGAGTCAGTGTCGTGACGAGCCGCCACAAAATAGTCGCTTGCGAAAACTCACTCCGCAAAACAAAAGATTCTCTTCGGCCGGGAATTGAACCCGGGTCTCGCATGTGACAGACGCGGATACTAACCACTATACTACCGAAGACACATCTCCTCTCGCGATTCACGGGGTCGCTTGACGAGTGTGCGAATAGAATGCAACAACAGCAAAACGTTTGCCCCGAACCGGGATCGATCCGGTGACCTTACGATCTTCAGTCGTACGCTCTCCCAACTGAGCTATCGAGGCGTGCTCTTTCGATGCATCGAGTCAGTGTCGTGACGAGCCGCCACAAAATAGTCGCTTGCGAAAACTCACTCCGCAAAACAAAAGATTCTCTTCGGCCGGGAATTGAACCCGGGTCTCGCATGTGACAGACGCGGATACTAACCACTATACTACCGAAGACACATCTCCTCTCGCGATTCACGGGGTCGCTTGACGAGTGTGCGAATAGAATGCAACAACAGCAAAACGTTTGCCCCGAACCGGGATCGATCCGGTGACCTTACGATCTTCAGTCGTACGCTCTCCCAACTGAGCTATCGAGGCGTGCTCTTTCGATGCATCGAGTCAGTGTCGTGACGAGCCGCCACAAAATAGTCGCTTGCGAAAACTCACTCCGCAAAACAAAAGATTCTCTTCGGCCGGGAATTGAACCCGGGTCTCGCATGTGACAGACGCGGATACTAACCACTATACTACCGAAGACACATCTCCTCTCGCGATTCACGGGGTCGCTTGACGAGTGTGCGAATAGAATGCAACAACAGCAAAACGTTTGCCCCGAACCGGGATCGATCCGGTGACCTTACGATCTTCAGTCGTACGCTCTCCCAACTGAGCTATCGAGGCGTGCTCTTTCGATGCATCGAGTCAGTGTCGTGACGAGCCGCCACAAAATAGTCGCTTGCGAAAACTCACTCCGCAAAACAAAAGATTCTCTTCGGCCGGGAATTGAACCCGGGTCTCGCATGTGACAGACGCGGATACTAACCACTATACTACCGAAGACACATCTCCTCTCGCGATTCACGGGGTCGCTTGACGAGTGTGCGAATAGAATGCAACAACAGCAAAACGTTTGCCCCGAACCGGGATCGATCCGGTGACCTTACGATCTTCAGTCGTACGCTCTCCCAACTGAGCTATCGAGGCGTGCTCTTTCGATGCATCGAGTCAGTGTCGTGACGAGCCGCCACAAAATAGTCGCTTGCGAAAACTCACTCCGCAAAACAAAAGATTCTCTTCGGCCGGGAATTGAACCCGGGTCTCGCATGTGACAGACGCGGATACTAACCACTATACTACCGAAGACACATCTCCTCTCGCGATTCACGGGGTCGCTTGACGAGTGTGCGAATAGAATGCAACAACAGCAAAACGTTTGCCCCGAACCGGGATCGATCCGGTGACCTTACGATCTTCAGTCGTACGCTCTCCCAACTGAGCTATCGAGGCGTGCTCTTTCGATGCATCGAGTCAGTGTCGTGACGAGCCGCCACAAAATAGTCGCTTTTCGGCGACAAGCACCTGGAAGACCGCCATAGAGAGAAATGACGTCGCCGGCCGCCGCGAGTGGACTGTGAGGGACCTCGAGCTGTACAAGCTGCCTGCGCCTGGACCATGGATCAAGATCAGTCGCTAATTGTCTCTCTATTCTCTCTTTTGTCTTTCTCATATTATCAATGTCATTCACGTTCTTTTATGTCACTCCTGAATGTCAGTTTTCACGCCTTCCATTATTTCACTGCTATTGTTTACGTTTTGCATTGTGATTGTTTCCATCTTTTTGATTTGAGTGTCTGTTTTCTTTCAAATCCAACTTCTGTTTTATCGATTGTCAGCGCATTTCCGTTATGCATTGCCTACATTCATTGTTATCTACTATGTGAATCTTTCATTTCTTCCACAATGCGTTTGTTTATGTTATTTCTCTATTCTCTCGTCACATTTCTCTCTCGTCAGAGAAAATTTCACAGCCCGAGTAAGTGCTCTCCAGGGCCTTCGGGTGTTGTAAAATATTAATGCTATCAAGTATTAATAAAGCATATTGTAAGCACGCGCTTTGTGTGATGTTTTTTTTCTTCAACGCGAGTCGCATGATGACAAAATATGTTTTCATATATAACATAACAAAATGTATCAATTTTAACACACTTTTTTGATATCAATTTTTTGAAATATTATCACTTTACCTTCACATTATCAATCATAGACACTTCAAATGCATTTTTATACATGTTTTTTTTTACATCAAACAGCGGCGCATGACACGGAAGATATTTGCTATTCGTTTTACAGGCAAAAATACATTTCTTGTGTTTTCTTCTCTTGAAAGTTGTAATGCATAATTTGTTGTAATGAGAACTAAAAAATGTTTTGCTTTCACTAGAACTTTTGATTATCTTTCAAAAGTACTTCCAAGTAAAAGTAGTTGGTTTGTACTGTTGTCTCAGTTGAGCAAAAGGACTGACATGTTTTCAATGGAGACATGTGCCAACAGGCTCTCTCTCTCATACCAGTGCAAAGCGGCCATATTATAATGAACGCGTTTACGAAGTTATGCAGTTATTATCTAAAAGCACAACTTCTGTTGTAACATAACACGTCGAATAATGCTGAGAGCCTGTTTGCACATGTCTCCATTGAAAACATGTCAGTCCTTTTGCTCAACTGAGACAACAGTACAAACCAACTACTTTTACTTGGAAGTACTTTTGAAAGATAATATCTGTCCTTTTCTTAAGTTTTGTTTCACAAAATTACATTTTCATACACGTTCGCGATTCGCTGCGAGGATACCGACGCGCACCCGCTATTCGCCTATCTCTCTCTCTCTCACTCACACACAGAGGGGGCGGGGCGAAAGCGATTGTCCGACGCCCGCCCGCCCGCCCGCCCGACACCAACCTCAATCCGCACTCGAATGCGGACTCTCCGTATCTCGCTTCAAATTCAATCAAACTCAATACAACTTTCTATAACTCTATCGAATAGAGATGTGAATGCAATGTAACAGTGGAAATCACTTCAAAATGAGGAAAAGTGCTTCATCCGGGAAAAGTCGTTTTTGAGCATTCTAGCGCGCGGGGACATCCAGTACAAACGAGAGGGCGCTGGCGCGCCCTCTCTAATTCTTCGAATTGTTCGATCTCTCTGACCTGCCGTTTTCTTCTCTCGTATCCCTATCACATGTTGTGAGACTTTCAAGTAGTGATAAGATAAACGCACACAAGCTGATAAATCAATAACACTGACAGGCGAGACACACTTTCTGAGCGCCATTCATGCACAATGTTTCATTGGTGTCTGAGCTTTTTATTCGTCATTGGTACTAACGCCCCTATCAGTGTAATTCGTCAGTATTAGATCAGGGTGGTCTATTCGATGATACGTATAAACTCACTTGTGTTGTGGTACAATTGCTCTCTCTCTCTCTCTCTTTATTTCTTTCTCTCTCTCTCTCTCTCTCTCTCTCTCTCTTATCTCTGTCACCATGCACCTATTTGTTCAATCATGTTCCGATCTCACTGTTCTGTTTCATGTTCTTGTTCAGGGATGTTCTCTCCCCTCCTCCTCCTTCTCCTCCCACCCTTCCTCCTCGCGTCCCTCCCTCCCCCTGTCACAACCCGACAGGGAGTGACCGGAGGACTGGTGTACGAGTCGGACAAGGCACGCTTTCAATTGTGTTTATTCGAAATCAATAAGGCCAAACACACATAAATACACAGATATATTGAAGGCACAGCGGCGACTTAATTCTGCAACGCGAGTTGCAACATTTGAAAGCAACGGAGAATCATTGTTTTTTTTCACTAATTGATTAACTGTTAGGTTGAACAGTTTTACAAGTACCTAGAGTTCAAAATAAGTCGCCACTGTACCTTTAACTCTATTCCGGTTCACAGAGCCTGTTCACAGGTTGCGCTGTTGCTTTCACGTGTTGTGCAACAAACACGTTTGTGTGGTGGGTGTATAGCGCTTTCTCGAGGTGAAACGCACTTTGATTGTTCTTGTGACTATGATTTAAGGTGAGGTCAGACGTGTCAAAAAGATGATACATGAGAAAATAGGATTTCAAGGGTAAGGCCGCGTTCAGAGATCTATCTGAAGTTCTTTTTGGGAATCTATCATAGGGACGTTCTGAGTGCGGATCTTTTGCGTAACATGATTCTATCCTCTACTTCAAACACATTTCAGATCTCAGCAGATGTCTACCTTGGCATTCCGTTCGCGCAGCCACCTGTTGGAGAGTTGAGGTTCAAGGTGGGATTACTATTATAACGCATTGTTTTTTTGTTTATTTTTCTAGCCGGTTGAAACGAAAGAAGTTAGGTTGGGTGGCGTCGGACGTCTTGAATTCCGTTCTTGAGTGCGTAGATGGTGCTGTGATGCCTTTTTAATACCTTGAGAGTGGATTGCCACACGGCTTGGTGACATTAACAAGAATGGTTGACTCCGAGAGGGATCGAACCAGCGACCGTGAGATTGAGAGACGAACGCTCTATCCACTGAGCCGCGCCCTCGGCAAATTGTACTTTATTATGTATTATTTTGTTTAATGACTTACTTTGAAACCCGCGATAACTTTCGATACCCGAATTCGGAAGAGTTGAGCCTTTGTTACAAAGAAACGTGGTGTCATATGTAGTTTATCTGAAACGTACTTGTTGACATTTCTTTCAATATGAACATTTTTTCTTTAGTTCACTGATGCAATCGTTGTCGAAGCGATATTGTTCAAATTTATGTCATTGAAAGTTAAACATTATCAGAAACGTATCAAAAAATTGAATGAAGAGTTTTAGAAACCGGTAGCTCCTCTTGCCTATGACACTCCCAGGACTGGAAACACGTATCAGAAGATGTGCATGCAGAACACTGTGAGGATCTCTCTCTCCCTCTCTCTCTCTCTCCTCATTTCCAAGCTTTTTTTCCAGAAGAACATCCTGTACAACCACACCTCCGAGGACTGTCTCTATCTCAACGTGATGAGACCAAGTGGCACGAGTGAGGTGAGATCATGAAAATAAATATAAATTTAGTTTGTTTTATTACACCAGATTACACCATTATATTTTTTTTAATAATGATTATTACCACTACACCATTATTGTTATTATATTATATTATTTTTACCACTATCATCACCACCATTATTATTACACCATTATTACACCACACATTAAAATAATGCTTCACACATGAAATGCCAGTGAACAATGACAATGGAGGGGCTGCAGTAGTATGTTATGGTTCTAGAAAACCAGTATTGTGAATCCACGATGACGGTGTCTTCTGTCTAATTGATTTTGTTATCCAAATATCAAAGCGACCGAAACAGAAGATGAGTGAGTTTTTTTTCATTTAATTCAATCGAAACATCGTACACTACATTGTACACCTGTATTTCACTCGTGGAAATTGTTGTCGTCCGTATTCACTCCAGGGGTAAACAGAGAAGAAAACATTTACGATTAATTAAACGGAACATTGAGAAGAACTTAAAGTACCCGAACCGAAAGTTATTTTTCTATATGCGAACATTGAAACGTACATTCGTACACGATGAAATCGACAGAACAATTGTTTTAAAAGTTCCAGTTCTCTTTTCTTCATCAGTCTCCGGAGTGAGTTATTGTCATCTCCATTATCGAACCAATTTCTATATGCTAACGTCAAAACAATACACAACATTTGAACATACATTTCTTCAGTTCTTTCTTTACAGTTTATGTTTGAAAATCGATAAATCAATACTTGCAGTCGTCCTCGCTCCCGGTGCTCGTGTGGGTTCATGGCGGCGGCTACGCGATCGGATCCGCCAGCATCTATCCCTATTCGGTGGGTACGGTAGTTTGAAAAGTACTGTAGACTGTAAGATCAGCCAGACTCCATCGAAACTGAAGTTGACGGAGTAATTGTGTGTCTACTGTACGTGTAGGCTCTCTGTGCTCAAGTTCAACCTAACAGTACGTACTTGCAGACGTACTGTAGTAGAACAAACGTAAGGTCTACTGTACTTCAAAACACTATAAAAAAGAAGTTATAAAGTAGTAACAGTATAAAGTATACTGTACCTGCAGGCCCTGTGTGACATCTACCTCCCGCATGGAGTGATAGTCGTGTCCGTTCAGTACAGACTCGGAGTACAAGGTGAGATATTATAATTATTAATTGCAATAATGTATAACTTCAAGTAACGGTCAGTTTCTATTGATCTTCATTTTCAAAACGTCTTCAAAACACGTTTAACAGTGTGTTTCGGAGACTTTGTCAAGTGTTAAGTAAGGCATATTCTTCATGGCCTATGCACCTGACCTTGTCTCTGCTGATCTCATAATAATGTTTATCTGCCGTGACATAAAATACACGAATATGTGAATACAGGACAGGGTATGGCAAATATGGAGCTGGGCAAATATATTGCCGGGGGCGCGGCTCAGTGGATAGAGCGTTCGTCTCTCAATTTTACGGTCGCTGGTTCGATCTCCTTCGGAGTCAACCATTCTTGCGAAATTCACCAAGCCCCTGTGGTGTGGCAATCCACTCTCATGGTAGCCAGAAGGCGTCACAGCACCACCTACGGACTCAAGAACGGAATTCAAGACGTCCGACGCCAACCAACCCAACTACCTCTGCTGACATCGTCGTAATCCAAGAACCCCATCTTGTTCTCGACTAGGAGGACCCCGGATTCAACCGGCTAAACAAAAAAAAATTGACATGCGAATATGTTTCATCTTATCTACTTCTATGGTTTTTGTTCGTAATCCATAATTTCAGTTTACACCCTCACAGTCTACACACAGTTCATATTTTGCGCACAAAAATAGTGCACTTGTTTACCACTAAAGGCCATGTAGTTGGATAGGTACAGTACCCCTATGATGTGCAGGTTTCTTCTCGACCGGCGACTCTGCTCTTCCCGGCAACCTCGGTCTCTGGGACATCACCGAAGCGTTCAAGTGGATTCAGGTGCGAGGTTCTTTATTGAATACATCTTTCATACCGTTTACGTTTTAGTTATAAACAAAACAATCTATACTGACGTAATTCTGAGTTTTTGAGAGGTACTGTATCATTGTTAAATATTGTTGGTGTCGTGTTCTAAGTAAGATGTGTCGAAACTCAAAATGTCTCAAAAATTGTTGATTGCGCCCATATCACATGCAATTAGCAAGGGAGCAGTTTGTTCGGAAGAATAAGAATCAGAGATTCATCCGGAATCGTTTGAGCTGTACATGACATAGCAATCGCAACAATATGAATGATTTATGCAGTAGGGCCAAGATCTTGGTAGGCTAACGCCGGGAAAATACAGTTTAACCATAGAGGTCAGTAGTGGACGACGAATCGTTATAAGTTTTTTAGTTTGGATAACCACCCCCATGAGGGTCGGGGGCAGTCTGTATCTATTTCCAAAAGAAAGCTTGCCAATTGTGTTTACTGCCAAGTGCACACATTTGACGCAACAGCAGAATCATGCCACTAGAGAATAGATATTTGTTGTGATGTGATTTATATTGCACACATTATCATGCGAGTTGCTTGTACCTCCACCATCCAGACGGGCAGAACTCATCTACGACGACACTCGCTTTTTCAGTATCCTCTTTCACTTTGGTTGTTTCATGTGTGTGTGTTAAACATTGATTATTGAGTTGTGACGCAGATTAATAATAATTAATTAAACTTAATTAAACTAAATTTAATTCAGGCGAACATTGCCTCGTTCGGCGGCGACCCGACTCGAGTGACGGCGTGGGGGCTGTCCGCCGGCGGCAGTGCCGTCAGCCTGCTCACACTCAGTCCGCACTCGAGGGGTGGGGGCGGCTCTCTCTCTCTCTCTCTCTCCTTTCAAACTCCCGCTCTCTCCTCTATGATGTGCATGTTGTTACCGTACCCCCAGATCTGTTCTAGGGACCACAATGACATTTTCAGATATTTGAATATGATATACCAATAAATTCATTAATGTAGTTCATTTCAAGCTGATTTAAAAAATATATAATGTTCATAGGGTTCATCGTTCACATTGCGCTCAAATTCCGCGCGGCGCACGCACCCGAGCGCTCGCTCACACAGGGAAAGTGCAACAGAGGGCGGCTAGATCAAAACACTTATGACGTCATCGATAGTCAAAGTATGAAAATATTCGTTCATTATAATAGCGATACGCTTTTTTGATTGTAATCGAAAAGTACTCGAAGAAAAACGTCTCTTACGACATCATTTTTCATTACTCATTTTGGGCAATGGCGGCTAGATTAAAGAAATATGACGTCATCATGTCACTCTTCATCGATTTTCACTACTTTACAGAGTACATGATCTCATAAATAAAATATCGTTGGAATCAGCGCGAAAGGGCGAATCGTTATATGCTAATTAGAGCACATCATGTGTCCAGTGAGAATATGTTACATGATTTCGCCGGGCACTCTGCAACGCACGTTGTGGTTCCTAGATCTGTTCTCGCGCGCCATCATCCAGTCGGGGTCGGCGTGGAATGCGTGGTCGATCAGCGAGCACACCAAGGAACACTCACTGGGTGGGGAGAGAGAGAGGGAGAGAGGGAGAGAGAGAGGGAGAGAGAGGGAGAGAGAGGGAGAGAGAGAGAGAGGGAGGGAGGGAGGGAGAGAGAGAGAGGACGAAAGAGATAGAGAGATAGATAAATAGAGAGAGAGGGAGAGGGAGAGGGAGGGAGGGAGGGAGGGAGAGGGAGGGAGAGAGAGAGAGAGAGAGAGGGAGAGAGAGGGAGAGGGAGAGAGAAAGAGGAATAAAGAGTTAGAGAGAGATAGATATAGAAAGAAAGAAAGAGAAAAAGAAAGAGAGAGAGAGAGAGAGAGAGAGAGGGAGAAAGAGAGAGAGAGAGGAAGGAAGGAAGGAAAGAGTTTATTTCTTTAGAATTCGCCGAGGCAGTGGGTTGCGGCCGTAGTGAAGATCGCAACAGTGAAGAGGTGCGAAAAAAATACGTTTTTTTTCGTTAAGTAACCAATCGTGGTAACGACATCCTCATCTGATATCTCTTTGTAGTATAGAAAAAGTAAAAACATCCGTAATTTTGAATCAGCGCAACTGAGAATGTAATACGTTTCACCCAACACTGATTTCATGAATTTCTCTTGTTTTCTGACAGATCAATCCACATATTCAGATGATCGCTTGTCTGCAAAAAATCTCTGTCGACGATATTCTCGAGGGAATAGATCAAATCGTGAGTTATCGATTTATCGATTGATGATCGATTTTTTAGTTTGATTATCGATTTATAGTTTGATAATTACTTGTTCCAGGGCTCCTCGCATCGCGATATGAACTTTCTCAAGTGGACGCCGACATACGACGGCGATTTTCTACCAAAGGTGAGAAACTTTCGTGGCGGGACCAATTTACAATTCAAAACTAATTCAGGACATTGACGAATTGGTGAAAGAAGCGCCGGTCAAGCCGACAATTATCGGAATCACTCGGCAAGAATGCGTGTTTTTCAGTGAGTTAAAAACATTTACCGTACTGCAGAGATCCTATTATTTACTTGAGTACAAACTGAAATAAGAAGACTAATTGCACGTCAATGCAATTGTGGTGACTTGTCGAACCATGTAACGTAATCACGTATCTATCATTTTTCTCAGTTTGAAACGTATTTTGGCGTATACCAAAAAATATCGTTCCAGCAACTATGGCGCTCGCCCTACAGATTCATCGATTCGAGGTCCTAGAACAGGTGAGAATCACGTTTTCTCCTAATCTACACGGTGATAAACTTTTTTATTGTTGATCATAAGAAACTTTTGAAGTTACAGAGAAATAGTGCAACTAGGACTGCATTCGATAAAAAAGAGAATCGAAAAGAAAACGGAATATCCATAACGGTCTTATCGAAAAGACATCATATGTGCCTCTGTGACATTACTGATTGGAATGATACTATATCTTGACATTACTGATTGGAATGATACTATATCTTGACATTACTGATTGGAATGATACTATTTCTTGACATTACTGATTGGAATGATACTATATCAATATCTTCCCGTGTTTGCAGGACTGGTCCGCGTTCACAGAGGCTCGATTCGAGTCATTCATACGAGAGATCGCCGCTCCAAAGACAAAGATGGGCCGACAAGCGGCAGAGGCACAGGTGTGAGAGAGAGGGAGAGATATGAAAGAGAGAAAGAAAGATCAATTCGATCCTTCTACACAGAAGTCGATCTCGAGCAACTCAAAATAGTTATCGTATGTCAGACAACAGAGTATTCGAATCGGAATCGTCGGAGTTCGGAGTATTTTATTCATCTTCATATCCAATGTTCACCCATAATCACAAACATCATCATAACATGATATGTACTCATAATAACCTAAACTTTGACTATAAACTATATGTAAAAAGTGTCACTAATCGGACTCATGCAACTCGTTTCATTCCTTCATATGTTATTATACATGCAATGCTAATTGATCTCGCCACGAAAGATGTCTTCTTTTCAATTACACTTTGTGCCTATATTGGGAAGAAAAACCACAAAATCATTGATTTTGATGCTGTCCGCTGCGAAAGCTTCTCACCTAAGAACCAGTTTCGCTTCTTGTTTTATAATTACTTTCAACAAATAGTTTTGTCGCAAACCTGCAAATTTCACCCTCATTGGTTACGGTGTGAGGAAAATATAGCCAAATTAGCAAGAGCCGCGCGCGCGCCCTCGCCTCACTTTTGCGATTTTGAGTATTTCCGCGGTCATAACTTGATTCATACAGAACCAATTTGCATGAAACTCATCAGATAGTTGAGATTACCTCTTCTGATGCAGTCCACTTTGTGACAGTTCTCAATTTAGCTTTCATTACCTCTATTTTTGGTCGAAAAACCACCAAAAATAGTCACTTTTGCACTTTTCTTGTGTTTCCGCGGGCATATCTCCGTTTCTACTGAACCGATGTGCGTGAAACTATTCAGAAAGTTTACTTTGTATTTCAGGATGCAGTCCACTTTGCTATAGGTATCTACTTACTCTTGTTAACCATGTATAGAAGAAAAGCCACGAAAATCATCAACTTTGTAGCTCTCCGCAGCGAAAGTTTCTCGTCTAAGAAACATCTCCGCTTCATTATGCGTTCAACAAATAGTTTTTTTGCGTACCTGCTAAATTCAATCTGATTGGTTACGGTGTGAGGAAGATATAGTCAAATTATCAAAAGGTGCGCGCGCCCTCGCATTTCTTTTGCGATTTTGATTAGTTCCGCGTTCATAACTTGATTAATACTAAACCAATTTGTATGAAACTTTGCAGATAGCTGAGTTTACGTCCTCGGTTGTAGTCCACGTTGTGATAGTTTTCAATTTTGCTTTCATTATTTGGTTGAAATCCATCAAAATCTCGCTGTCCGGCAGCGGAAGCTCCATGTCCAAGCAAAAGTTTTACTTCAATCTCTAGAAATGCATTGGCAAAGAACGGAGAGAGAGGGAGAGAGGAAAAGTTAGAGAGAAATATATAGATATATATAGAGAGAGAAAGGCAGTGGTAGAGCGAATAAAAGTACTGTTGTCGTTGCATTGAGAACAGAAAAGATGCGAGAGGAGACCTGAGAGAAGGAAAAAGAGGAAGAGAGGGAAAAAAGGAAGATATAGATAAAAAGGTAAGAGAAAGAGAGAGAGAGAGATAGAGAGAGAGAGAGAATGAAAGAGGGATAGAGGTTGTAGTAGCAGAGCTGTCTGTTTTCGTAACATTAACACTAAAAGAAATACGAGGAGAGAGAGAGAAATAAAGATAAATAAAGAGAAATAAAGAGAAATCAGAGAGAGAGAGAGAGAGAGAGAGAGAGAGAGAGAGAGAGAGAGGGAGAGAGAGAGAGAGAAATAAAGAGAAATAAAGAGAAATAAAGAGAAATAAAGAGAAATAAAGAGAAATAAAGGAAAAGCAGAGAGAGAGAGAGAGGAGAAAGAGAGGAGAGGGGAGAGAAAGGGGGGGGGGAGAGAGAGAGAAGGGAGGAGGTCCAATATTAGAGCGATGCTGACTCGTACTTGAGCGCATTTCATTTTTATGAGCATAGGAAAGTATAGTTCAGAGAAAAAAATATATGTTCCCCGCCCCTAGACTACATACTTATCAGTGCAATCATTAAATCAGTCGACTAATCTTCTCTACTTCAATAATTTGTTTCACTCAAAATGTTATGAAATTGTAGATAAACAGTATTATTGATCATAACAAAAACTTGAATGTATTTCTATTCTTCTAATTTTCATGATCTAGCGCGGAGGCGCGCGACAGCGCGCCGGAGCGCTAGTCATCATAACATGATATGTACTCATAATAACCTAAACTTTGACTATAAACTATATGTAAAAAGTGTCACTAATCGGACTCATGCAACTCGTTTCATTCCTTCATATGTTATTATACATGCAATGCTAATTGATCTCGCCACGAAAGACAATTTTGTTTCGCCACTTCAAAGTATTATAACTACGATGTCATCGTAATGTCGGAATATTTTTTTTATATTCAATGCAAACGGGCAATGTTGATTGGTCCCGCCACGAAAGATTGCCCGGATAAGTCCTATAAATATCACTTTGCAGGAGCTGCTCATCGACTACTATATCCATCGAGATAGACCGGCGAACCCCGACTACGCACACTGGTTGACCAGGTACACTGATGTGAGTCTACCTGTTAGATGGGAAAGAAGAAGGGAGAAAGAGAGAGAGAAAGAGAGAGAGAGAGAGAGAGAGAGAGAGAGAGAGGGAGAGAGAGAGAGACTCCCTTCCAGTTCCTCACTGATCACACTTTCGCTCTCGGCATTGTGGAGGAGGCAAATATGAAGGTTTGCAGATTTCAAAGTTATTTCAAGTTTTAAAACACAATCAGGACTGACATCAGACCACACTTCCTGGACCATAAGAGTACCATTGTTGACGTGAAAGGTTCCTTTGCTTCCGTGCCAATTAGTATCTCCTCGCGCCATAGCTGCTTCCACATGAGGGTACTTCCCGCCGCCTCACTGGTTACTTGGAAAGGATTCTTGTCGATGACCGAACATTCGGCGTCAGTGGGGCAAAATGAGGACCCGACCGCACGCCGCGGGAAAAGAAGAAGAACCGCGCTGGTTGTAATACATTAAATTGCTGCGAGAATCTGTTCCGTGTAGTAGACTAGTGAAATGTGAACTCTTTTGACCCTCCAAGATGTGAAAATTGGCAAAAAAATACACTCATGAAACATTAGAGAGGGCGCGTAGCGCCCTCTCTTTTGGCTTAGGATAGGGCTCGCGCCAGAATTTTCAAGAAGCGATATCCAAAAATCATGTTAGCAGGAATGCGAACTCATACAATTAATGATGTCGTGTCCGGTAACGCTGACTCTATGCCGAAAGCGTACTCTCTCGGCGTTTTCTGCGCGTGTTCTCCAACTAGCACTTTGAGTGTAGTTCGCCTAGCCGCCGCCAGCGTCTAATTCGCGCCGGGTTTGCGTTGTTTTGGGTTCCCGTCATTCTGGCTAGCTCTCTCCCGGCAGGCGGGCAGGGCGCGCAGAGAAATTAACGACAGAATCAGAAACAGAAGAAATTTCTATGAAATTCAACAAAAGCACATATATTATCTGTTAAAAAGTACTTGCGTAAAGATATTAAGTTTGTCTTGACCCAATTAAACAAAAGCGCATGCATAAAACGTTTACAAATACTAACACAAAAAACCTGCGCATAACGGACAGTGGACACTAACAGATGAAATATAACAATACAAATGAATAACGTCATACGTCCATATTAGAGAGAGAGAGAGAGAGAGAGGGGGGGGGGAGAGGCGCAGGTTTGTGTTAGTATTTGTAAACGTTTTATGCATGCACTTTTGTTGAATTGGGTCAAGACAAACATAATATCTTTACGCAAGTACTTTTTAACAGATAATGAAATATGAATCTCGAAAAACTGGAAAAAAAACTTCGAACTTTAAATTATGTGCAATGTCAATCGATATTTGCAGTCTTCCCTCTCCCACCCTGTTCATTTCTACCTAGTTGACTGGTATGCTGAGGAGATGTTCAAGGAGGAAGCGCCTGTCAAGGGTAGAGAGAGAGAGAGAGAGAGAGAGAGAGAGAGAGAGAGAAAGAGAGAGAGAGAAAGAGAGAGAGAAAGGGAGAGAGAGGGAGAGAGAGAGAGAAAGAGAGAGAGAGAGAGAGCGATAGGCTCATTCCAGGTTCGATGCACACCATCGAATACGCTTTCCTCTTTAATTTGTTCTACACCGGAAAGTTCGAAATCGGAGAGGAAGAGGTTTTTTTTAAATTTCATATCATTTTAAAACAGTACACAAGTTTGTCTTTTTTCTGTAACCTGTTCCTTTTTCGCCGTGTTATCGTGGCGGGACCAATATTTCCCTGATTCAGGAGCGCATCGGTCGTTTCCTCATCGAGTCGATGATCGGACTGGTGAAGGAGGGGTGAGTGCGCGAAATACATACGAGCTGACAAAGAATCAATTGTTTCGCACAGTTTTAACGACTTTTCATTAAATATGGAAACGTATTGTTCCCAAATTGAGAGAAATACCGTACTGTGAAAAGTAAAGTTAAAGTGTTCCAACGACTCTACATACATCAACCTCTTAAAACGTGTTGTGCAGTGTTCGTGTATATCTTTATTCATACATAGTTATGGTAGCGATACAATATGGTTTGAGATGCGCGGTACAGAACTAAGAAGAGTTTCGACAGGGTTCTGTCGAATTTCCTCTTTGTTCTTTAATCCTTTGTCATTCCAAGATCACCGACCAACTCGGTGCATGCTTTCCCGCGCTACTCGCCCGACCGGCCGGTCTACGTCTCACTCAACAAAACCATCAGCCAGCAGACAGCGCCGTTCGAGAAGGTGAGCAGTCGTACTTTATGAAGTGAAGTGGTAATGTGCTACTTATAAAGTGGTAATATGCTAGAGGGCGAAACCACTCAGTCTAAATTCGCGTGTGTGTTTTTAGTCAATTCCCTATCGCGTTTTACTGAATCACGAATGGTTGCTATGCGCTTTTGCGTTAGATCAAACATAATCAACCATATTTCCTCAACCTTTTTCGCAAGTTTTCGCTTTTAGCAGTTTTTGCTTTAAGCAGCATTTTTGTCAAAAAATACTAGGTTATGACACGGTCCAGCGCCAAAAGGAAGGCACTACTAGATACAACTTTTTACGGCGCGTCGATTGGTGTATTCCGTTTGGCGCGGGAAGATGCCGCATATTTGTGCCATCAAGCTCCGCCCACTTGGTTTTCCCATAGGTTTTCTCGATTCGATGTGTTTGCTTGTTGGGAACCTCTAATTTCACAGGCGGTCTCATTCTGGACGCACAACATGGACCACTTCGAGTTCAATCTCGCCGGATGGAGGAAAAACGTACACAAGGTGTGTTTTTATTTATTTATTCACAATTTTTATTATTTCTAACTTGAAAAAAGTTTTAGCTGACACCTCCAAATTGTTCAAACAAATTTCATGTCTTTGGTGTAAATCATCTTTGTTTATTTGATTCATTTACATACAATCATGATGCTTTCACCGTAAATCAGAACTATCAGAACTAGTCAAGCACTGAGTCCATAACGTATGTACGTAGTCGGAGACAACGTCAGACAAAAAATTGATTATATAAACATATACTTTAACAATTTTTTTCAACAATTACAGTACTTTAACAATTAACACCCTTTTCGAACCTTTCAAATACGCAGAAAAGTAATCAGTGTTTATTGCATGTTGAATATATAGATGTGTTTGCAAGTGATTGCAAATTTCTATAAGTATAACATAGATGTTATTGCTACATAGTGAACTTCTACAGGAATAACGATCGGAATTCAGGTGAAGGAATCGATCAAGCACTTCAAAAAGAAGCACGCAACTCCCATTGTCCACAGGGAACTTTGATTTGTGAAACCGTTCATGTAAATTATGTTTTAAATCAAAATTTAGTGTGATAACAGAACCACAGCGTCCACGTCATTTGAAAATAAACTTTCATTCAGATGATCTCGCGAACAGAATTTAAAAAAAAAACAATGCACAAACACATGTGATGATATTTTACCGTTCTGAAATCTATTTTTAGAATTCAGTTTTTAGTAGTTGAAGAAGGACATTTGGTAATAGATCTTGTTCTATGGGTCTTCTCACGCCAAGACAACCACGACTGAGGCGGACAAGAGGTTGAAAAACAAGACCGCGTCACGAGACGAAGTCATTTTGGCCGGTCCACCACCTCTCCTACCCGTCCACCTCCAGAAAAGCCGCAAGGAAGAGAAGGCCTTGCGAAGCAGAGTAGACCGGACTCCACGCTGAGAGGAGAGAAGAGAGAGAGAGAGAGAGAGAGAGAGAGAGAGAGAGAGAGAGAGAGAAAGAGAGAGAGAGAGAGAGAGAGAGAGAGAGAAAGAGAGAGAGAGAGAGAGAAATAGAGAGAGACTCCACCGGGAGATCGACGAACAGCCGAGACGAAAGGCCACACGAAATCAAACTATTTATGTAGTAACAACATATGTAACATTTTTATTGTTTTATTAGTGCGGTTGATTCTCCGGGTCGTCCAGTCACTTTCACCGTACATACACCACGCAACACCACCCACCGCGACAATGCCGAACTGCTTTGTGTAGCCGCTGCTCCACTCGAAGTTGTCGATCAGACTCCACATATTGTAGCCGATCACGTTACAGCCATCGAGGGAAATGGCTGGAATCGTTAATATACTTTAGTCGTTAATATACTTCAGATTTTTAATAGGTTTTATTAAGTTTAGATCAGTTATAACAAAATTAAAAAATTATACTTTGTATAACTGACGCTTGTTGTTAATGTTGTTCACTTTTCTGGGAGTGAAATCCACATACAGAGACAGAGTGACATAGAGATACACATATATTGAGAGCGAGAGAGAGAGAGAGTGAGAGAGAGAGAGAGAGACGGATAGAGAGAGAGAGGGGGAGAGAGCGAGAGAGAGAGAGAGAGAGAGAGAGAGAGAGAGAGAGAGAGCCCAATTTACCTCGACTCAACTGCGCCACGTGGTCCTTGATGTATCGCACCCTGCTCACATCTCTTAACCCCTCGAACATGACGTCAGTACAGCCGTTCTCCGTGATGAGAACCTTCGAATATCGATTCATTGATCGATGTATCGATTTATTAAGCGATTTAGTGATCGATCGAATCAATAAACCCACTTTGGGATTGTTGTACTTTTCCTTTATCGATTTCAACAGCAGCCGTAGACCGAATGGGGTGTGACGAAACAGACCGATTCTGATCGAAAAAATAATATATATATATATATAAGTCGGTATCATTTGTGATTTTCGAGAGTATCGCTACAGTGCTACTTTCAACCTTATCCGGGACCTTTCATCGCCCTTTACAGCATTGTAGCAGATTTCGAAACATGCTTAACAAAACGATGTGATCGGCAAAATTCGGATGGGGAATTTGTGTTGTCAAAATATTATCAAAACATTCGCGGGCGAAGAAAAAACTTCTTTTTCAAATCTGCAAATATTGCGATGACAGAATTCGTGGAACTTCATTGCCATGGTTTCGGCGAATTTGGCGACGGCAGAATTCGCTGAACTTTGTGTGTTTTCCGCGAATTTAGCGATGGCCAAATTCGCTGAAAAGCGATGGATCAAATTCGCTTTCACAAAAGTTCGGCCGGTGAGGGGATCGAACCGTCGTCCCTCGATCACGAAGCGTGAATGTTACCAATACACCATGGCAGCTCGTTCACAGAGATTCTTAAACACTAAAACGTTGTGAAACATGCGCCATCATGATTTTGAAAAAGAAGTATGCAAACGACTGTTGATGGTATATAAAAACATCTGAGTTTTAATATACCAGCAACAGCGAGAACTGTGTTCTTCCTTTTGGAATGCGAATAGCTAAACAGATGTGCGCAATTACATAGATGTTCGCGGACACATTCTCCAGTTCACAGCGGCTGAGAGAGAGCGGAGGTGGTATATTGGTAAGATGGACGGTTGGTGAACGGGGGGCGCCGGTTCGATTCCTCTCGGTGGCAGAATTTTTGTTCACTGGAGTTCAGCGTATTCTGCCCTCGCCATATTCGCGGAAATGTAGGAACAAAAGTTCGGCGAATTCTGCCGTCGCCAAATTCGCTGAAATATTAGAGTCAACGAAAGATCAGCGAATTCTGCCGTCGCCAAATTCGCCGATCTTGTGCAGCAGATTTTATCGGCATTCATATTTTTCGAAAAACTTTTGCATCACGAAATTCGCAACACGTGTTTTCCAGAATGCAAAATTGTCTATCTTATCGAAAGTGCTAAATTTTCTTCGCATATTTGTTAGAATGCAATGATTTGACAATAATGTGCATTACAACTTTTTCATGGAACTTAATTTTCATGGTGTACTCATCGAATTTACTCAATAAAACGAAGTGCTCAAAATGCTCGAAAAACACAAATGATACCGATATATATATATATATATATATATATATATATATATATATATATATATATATATATATATATATATATATATATATATATATATATATATTTCAATTAGTTAAATCACTTTTTCCAGTTTGGCCAGGCGCTATCAGGGGCGAGGGCGATTCCGATATCGGGAAGCATCGCGACAATCCGGTCACCTGAACAGTTGAGTGTTCTAATAAGAAACAAGTTCTTTTTGGATTATAGCTATTTCAATGTTATTGGTTAGCCAGTTGATTGAGCCTGTTGGTCTAGAACAAAACACTTTTTTTGGATTACAACAGTATCATCAGAAAGAGGTTGGGTGGTATCGGATGTCTGGAATTCCGTATTCGAGTTCATAGATAGTGCTGTGACGCTCGGTTGCCAAAAAGAAGAGTTTCTCTTGTCACAATTTCTCAAGGCTGGTTTCGCCACATGAAAGTTGAACCAGCGGATGACGTAACAGCTCTGTCATATTCAACGACGTGTTTTGCGTACATTTTGTAGTTTGTAGTTTGTATTCCATCTCACCATAATGTGTCCTGCGTATCGGCAGCGTCGTATAGTAGTTGACTCCAATAAAGTCGAGTGAGCCTGAAACGAATACGCTAACGTCAATTTTTTTCATTTTTTAAATTGTTGTTTATTACATATTACATACGATGACGTCATAGCGAACCTTTCAGCATTTCCTTTTCTTCTGGTGAGAATATGGGAAGAGCACTGACACCGTCGGATGTTTCCTTGAAAGGATGGTTCGAAAAATATGGATAACCAACAAAACGTGACTCACATTTGCGTTGGCTTGCATTCGTTTCTTCATTTTCTCTGGGTAGTCCCCAAAATATAGAGGGTCTGTGAACCAACCAATAGTCATTTCGATGCCGAGACTGAAAAATAACGTATTCCTAAGCGAGTGGAGTAGATCAAATTATTCTCATATTGTGATCCTAAGCGAGTGGAGTAGATCAAATTATTCTCATATTGTGATCCTAAGCGAGTGGAATAGATCAAATTATTCTCTTATCGTAATCCTAAGCGAGTGGAGTAGATCAAATTATTCTCATATTGTGATCCTAAGCGAGTGGAGTAGATCAAATTATTCTCATATTGTGATCCTAAGCGAGTGGAATAGATCAAATTATTCTCATATCGTAATCCTAAACGAGTGGAGTATATCAAATCATTCTCTTATCGTAATCATAAGCACGTAGAATAAAAAAAACATTCTCACACAAACTCACTTGGCCCACTCTTTGTCCTCTTCGGAAACGGGGTGCAGCCACAGCATCAAGTTGGTTATGCCGACAAGACCTATTGTATTGTTCAGGGGGATAGTTGGAGGCGTTGTGCATTTGACTACAGAAATGAAGATACTCATTTTCCGTGCTGGACCACACACCGTGCAGTCGGTGAAAATGATGTCGGATCTATCCAATGCCAGCGAAAAATGACCAAGCGCTTTCGAGAGTGCAACCTGCGAGATCATTTTCACCGACTGCCCGGTGTGTGGTCCCGCACGGAAAATGAGTATCTTCATTTCTGTAGTCAAATGTACAAGGCTCCCAACTAATCCCCAGAATAAAACCATATACAGTGTTCTCTCTCTCCCCTCTCTCTATCTCTCTTTTCGTCTCTCTCCCCCTTCTCTCTCTCTCCCTCCATCTCTCTCTATCCTCTCTCTCCCTTCATCTCTCTCTCTCTATCCTATCTCTCCCTCTATCTCTCTCTCCCTCTCCTTCCTTCTCTCTCCCTCCATCTCTCTCTCTATCCTTCCTCTCTCTCCCTCTACTTCCTTCTCTCTCTCTCTTCCTCTCCCTCAATCTCTCTCTCTCTATCCTCTCTCTATCCTCTCTCTCTCCCTTCATCTCTCTCCTTCCTTCTCTCTCCCTCCATCTCTCTCTCTCTCTCCCTCTCCCTCCCTCTCACCCTGGTACTGCTCCCTGAACTCCTCCTCGTATATCCGATAAGCATGTGCCAGCAGCATGTGATGCGCGACGAGATACGGCGCCCAAGAGCAGTGCTCCTGAAGCGATGATCAGGCTCCGCCCACTTTGACTCCGCCTACTTTAGCACAACTAATATATCGCACTACCATTCGTTCCTCCATTCCATAAGTTATGAGTGCAGATGTACTTAGATATCCGCACTTTGACTTTGACTCCGCCTATTTCAGCTCAACTAACTTTGTATCACTACCGTGCCTTCTTTGTGACCTCTCACAAACTTCTTTCAAAAAGTCCATACACTAGATGTACCGTTCGCCCCGCCCCTTCTAGCTCCGCCCACCTAAAACCCGCCCGGCGCAAACTCTGTCAGATTGCCGCAATACGCGAAGACCGACGTGGACAGTCCCTCGTTGAATGTGATCCAGTACTTTACCTGTAAAGTAAGAAAGAATTCGACAGTCAGAACCCATAAGGTGAGATGATACGTTTCAGCCACCTCATAACAGTGATACGTCGAAAGATGTGTATTTTTTCTAGCTTTCCGGTTAGTTCTAATAATTAGAGAGGGCGCGCAGCGCCCTCTCTCTTGGGTTAAAATAAGGCTCGCGCCAGAATTTTCAAGTAGCGATATCCAAAGGACATGTTAGCAACAATGTGAAGTCTTCCAATTTATGTTAGTTAGATTCGCACGGTTCCATAGGGCAGATCACTAAGCAGATCACGATCACGTCGTTTCCAGTCACGCTAGCTGATAGCTAGCCCTCTGCTGGCGGGCGAGCGCGAGAGCACGCGAGAGAGCACGCTGTTTGGAGAGAGACAGATGTACTTTGGTGGCTGCGATCAGTAGGAATTTAGTAAGGGGAGAGAGAAAGAGAGAACGAGAGAACGAGAGAACGAGAGAACGAGAGAACGAGAGAACGATATAACGAGAGAAAAGGAGAAAAAGAGAGGAGGGAAGGAGGGAAGGAGAGACGGAGAGAACGAGAGAACGAGAGAACGAGAGAAGGATAGAAAGAGAGAACGAGAGAACGAGAGAACCAGAGAGAGAGAGAAAGATATAAAAAGAGAACGAGAGAGCTAGAGAACGAGAGAAAGAGAGAAAGGGAGAAGGAGGGAAGGAGGGATGGAGAGAAGAAGAGAAGGATAGAAAGAGAGAACGAGAGAACTAGAGAACGAAAGAAAGAGAGAAAGAGATAAAGAGATAAAGAGAGAACGAGAGAAAGCGAGAACGATATAACGAGAGAATTAGAGAACGAGAGAAAGAGAGAATGGGAGGAGGAGGGAAGGAGGGAAGGAGAGAAAGAGAGAAAGAGAGAACGAGAAAACGAGAAAACGAGAGAAAGAGAAAACGAGAGAAAGAGAGAACGATATAACGAGAGAGCTAGAGAACGAGAGAAAGAGAGAAAGGGAGAAGGAGGGAAGGAGGGATGGAGAGAAGAAGAGAAGGAGAGAAAGAGAGAACTAGAGAAAAAAGAGAAAGAGAGAAAGAGAGAAAGAGAGAAAGAGAGAAAGAGAGAAAGAGAGAAAGAGAGAAAGAGAGAAAGAGAGAAAGAGAGAAAGAGAGAAAGAGAGAAAGAGAGAAAGAGAGAAAGAGAGAAAGAGAGAAAGAGATAATGAGAGAACGAGAGAAAGAGAAACCGATAGAAAGAGAAAACGAGTGAAAGAGAGAACGATATAACGAGAGAACTAGAGAACTAGAGAACGAGAGAAAGAGAGAAAGTGAGAAGGCGGGAAGGAGGGAAGGAAAGAAGGAGAGAACGAGACAACGAGACAACGAGACAACGAGACAACGAGACAACGAGAGAACGAGAAAACGAGAGCACGAGAGAACGAGAGAAAGAGAGAACGATATAACGATATAACGAGAGAAATAGAGAACGAGAGAAAGAGAGAAAGAGAGAAGGAGAGAAGGAGGGAAGAAGAGAAGGAGAGACGGAGAGAACGAGAGAACGAGAGAACGAGAGAACGAGAGAACGAGAGAAGGATAGAAAGAGAGAACGAGATAAAGAGAGAACGAGAGAACGAGAGAACGAGAGAACGAGAGAACGAGAAAACGAGAGAAAGAGAGAACAAGAGAAAGAGAGAACGAAAGAAAGAGAGAACGATATAACTAGAGAACGAGAGAACGAGAGAAAGAGAGAAGGAGGGTGGTAGGAGGGAAGGAGGGAAGAAGAGAAGGAGAGACGGAGAGACGGAGAAAACGAGAGAACGAGAGAACGAGAAACGAGAGAACGAGAGAACGAGAGAACGAGAGAAAGAGAGAAAGAGAGAAAGAGAGAAAGAGAGAACGAGAGAAAGAGAGAACTGGAGAACTAGAGAAAAAGAGAAAGGGAGAAGGAGGGAAGGAGGGAAGGAGAGAAGAAGAGAAGGAGACAACGAGACAACGAGACAACGAGACAACGAGACAACGAGAGAACGAGAAAACGAGAGCACGAGAGAACGAGAGAAAGAGAGAACGATATAACGATATAACGAGAGAAATAGAGAACGAGAGAAAGAGAGAAAGAGAGAAGGAGAGAAGGAGGGAAGAAGAGAAGGAGAGACGGAGAGAACGAGAGAACGAGAGAACGAGAGAACGAGAGAACGAGAGAAGGATAGAAAGAGAGAACGAGATAAAGAGAGAACGAGAGAACGAGAGAACGAGAGAACGAGAGAACGAGAGAACGAGAGAACGAGAGAACGAGAAAACGAGAGAAAGAGAGAACAAGAGAAAGAGAGAACGAAAGAAAGAGAGAACGATATAACTAGAGAACGAGAGAACGAGAGAAAGAGAGAAGGAGGGTGGTAGGAGGGAAGGAGGGAAGAAGAGAAGGAGAGACGGAGAGACGGAGAAAACGAGAGAACGAGAGAACGAGAGAAAGAGAGAAAGAGAGAAAGAGAGAACGAGAGAAAGAGAGAACTGGAGAACTAGAGAAAAAGAGAAAGGGAGAAGGAGGGAAGGAGGGAAGGAGAGAAGAAGAGAAGGAGACACGCGAGAACGAGAGAACGAGAGAACGAGAGAACGAGAGAACGAGAGAACGAGAGAACGAGAGAAAGAGAAAACGAAATAACGAGAGAACTAGATAACGAGAGAACGAGAGAACGAGAGAAAGAGAGAAAGGGAGAAGGGGGGAAGGAGGGAAGGAGAGAAGGAGAGACGGAGAGACGGAGAGAACGAGAGAACGAGAGAACGAGAGAACGAGAGAAAGAGAGAACGAGAGAAAGAGAGAAAAGAGAGAAAAGAGAGAACGAGAGAAAGAGAGAAAAGAGAGAAAGAGAGAAAGAGAGAACGAGAGAACGAGAGAACGAGAGAACGAGAGAACTAGAGAACGAGAGAAAGAGAGAAAGGGATAACGAGAGAACGAGAGAAAGAGAGAACGAGAGAAAGAGAGAACGAGAGAAAGAGAGAAGGAAAGAAGGAGGGAAGGAAGGAAGGAGGGAAGGAGAGGAGGAGAGGAGGAGAGAAGGGGAGAAGGAGAGAAGGAGGGAAGGAATGGGAGGAGAGAAGGAGGAAAGGAGAGGAGGAGAGAAGGAAAGAAGGAGAGAAGGAGGGAAGGAATGGAAGGAGAGAACGAGAGAACGAGAAAATATCGAATAAATTTGAAATGAAATTGATGAAATAATGAGAGAAGAACATGTTACATGTATGAAGACGAGAGAGAAAATTTCTATGAAATTCAACAAAAGGACATATATTATCTTTTAAAAGTACTTCCGTAAAAAGTGTTGTTTGTGTTAACCTGATTCAAGAAAAGCGCATGCATATATTATTAATTTTCGAAAAATCAAATCGTAAACACCTGAACATGAAAACTAACACAAACTTGCTCTTTCAAAACGTTGAATAATTTTTGAATAATTAATGTTGAATAATTCCATGTTTTATTTTTTTTGACATTTTTATACCTGAAACATTGAGTCAAACAACATCACGAATAACATTTTATTTTACTGATAAACCATAAATAATAAACCGCAAAAAACACTAAATAAACAAAACAATCGTATTATTCTGAATGTTACGTGTAACTATTCTATATTCGTTTGAAAGAGCAAGTTTGTGTTAGTTTTCATGTTCAGGTGTTTACGATTTGATTTTTCGAAAATTAATAATATATGCATGCGCTTTTCTTGAATCAGGTTAACACAAACAACACTTTTTACGGAAGTACTTTTAAAAGATAATAATGATAACATTATTCTATCAACACCAACGGCTTTTGATATAAATTCAAGAGTGGTGTGGCAATCCATTGTTATAGTAGCCAGAAGGCGTCACAGCACCATCTACGGACTTAGGAACAGAATTCAAGACGTCTGACGCCACCCAACCAAACCTTCCTCTGCTTCAACTGCAAGAAAAGTCAGAACCCACAAAGTGAGATGATACGTTTCAGCCAACTCGTAACAGTGCATCGACAAAAGTTGTGTAATTCTCCTACCGTTCTCGTGAATTCCAATATTAATAACAACATCATTCTATCAACAATAAAGGTTTTTTAATTGAATTCAACAGTGAAAAGTCTGCGCGGCGAGATACGAAGACGACAGGCGCTCGATTAAAACAGTCCGCTTGGCTACTGTTTACCTTGGCGCCGTATTCGGCGAACGCGAATCGCGCGTACTCTGCGAACCAGCCCACGAACTCTCGGTTGATGAGGCCGCCTCGTCTGTGAAGGGCGAGCGGCAGGTCCCAGTGATACAGAGTCACCTGGCAATACAGTATACTACAGGGAGGAATCAGGAATTGTCATGAAGTGTCCTCAAGATATTTTAGACCTATTTTCTGTGTATTAGTACATCAATATTATTACTTTATTCCAAGTCCCATTCACACCTGTAGTTCTGCTTTGTATGTCGATTTTATTATGTTTTCGGTAAAAAAATTATTATAGTAGCACTACGCTGAGACCTCGTCAACCCACCTGTCTTTCCTCGGCGTTAGCCTATTGTATGTTTCATATCACCATGATTGTGTTCTCATATTCAGATATAACGATTCTGGACAAACGATTGATTGATTGATCAATTGATACGCTGAATTGTAAATGCGGTTGTTTATGTTCCGTAATATCAGGACTTGATCAGGGTTCAGATACTACCCCAGCCTTCCCCACAACTCGACAACACGAATAGTAGTGTGTTTATCTCATTGCAATCGGCCCCGATCCTCTCCGACTCCCAGCTTATATGCGGAGCCGGAGGGGCGGGGTTATAGGTGTTAGTGTGATCAAGGCCCGAGAGCGCGATTGCTCTCGGGTCACATGTACAACTAGTAACACGACTGTGACGTCCTATTCCCCCTAAGCTCAGACCCCTGGCGAGCAAGAAAATAAGGTGTGAATGAGAAGTAGCCATTAATTGATATGAGTACAAATGCTGTTGTTATTTACCAATGTATGTCAAATAATGGTGTCGTCCCCCTAACCCTATTATGCTAGCCGCCTGGATAGCTCAAAACTACGGTTTGATGATCTTCTTCTCTCCGTGGTCTTCTTCTGCTTCGGTCGACAACTGTGGCGGCATCGGCTCGATGGATGCTGGCTCGCCCTCGCACGTGCGTCACTTGTCGTCGCCTCGCCCATTGTGGGGGCTCTGGCTGGTGACAGCACGGCTTTGTCGTGAGAGGCAGGCGATGTTGGTCTCGGTGGAAGGCAGCAGCGCAACCGGCGTCGGCTCGATGGATGCTGGCCCGAGGAAGGCTGTTTGTTGACGTTCTCTCACTTTCTGCTGTTAATTGCGAGGCGCTTCGAGTATGGGGTATGCTGCTATCAGGATCGTCTATGATATGTGCTCTCTCATTCAATCCGTGTGATTCCGTTTCTCTCTCATTGGCCGCTGAGAGAAAATGCGATTCCAGGAAGTGAGGGGGAGAGAGTTGCGGGTTCTGGTGTAACACCCGACGTGAGTGCGCGGAGAATTCCAAGGTGATTGATGATCGCGCGGTCTTTTTCATCCTGGCAAATCCAACAACAATAGCAGTTGTCACACAGCGGTTGTTGATGAACTTGTGCATGTTCACCTCGGCTGCTGCAGGTGCATCCTTTCAGAGTAGCCGCCCCCGCGGGGACGCCAGGGCGAGGGGTTGCCGAGTCTACGTCGCGGTCGGAACCATACAATAGAAGAAAAGCGACTAGCGGCTGTTCAGAAGGGCTATCGACGCTGCTCGCAGACAGTCGTCGACATATATAGCAGCAGGGCCCACTCTGTGTTATACATCCAAACACGGGCGGCGGGGCGTCAAGGGGGTCAATCCACATACCTCTCGGCTGCTCGGCGTCGCCGAGGCTGTGGAGACCATGCGCAAATCCATCCAGTGACCGCCTTCCCGCGTCGCGTGTGCACAGCGACGATGTGATGGAATGGAATACGAACAGAGTGTAGGGGGAAGGGTGGGAGGCCGGGTGTAGCGGTAGCAATAGTCGGCGAAAATTCATTTCGATCCGAGACCTTCACGTAATATCAGGACTTGATCAGGGTTCAGATACTACCCCAGCCTTCCCCACAACTCGATAACACGAATAGTAGTGTGTTTATCTCATTGCAATCGGCCCCGATCCTCTCCGACTCCCAGCTTATATGCGGAGCCGGAGGGGCGGGGTTATAGGTGTTAGTGTGATCAAGGCCCGAGAGCGCGATTGCTCTCGGGTCACATGTACAACTAGTAACACGACTGTGACGGTTCTGCGATAATAAAAAAGGGGAGCCTGGTTTGATACTGGTTGCAGAAATGCGCATCGTTTGCTAATTGTTTTGCCGTGAAACGTATTTAAAAGAATATGACTGTTTTTTTATACTGAAACAACATTGTTTTTATATAACTTGACGACTCATTCAACACCACAAAAAAGTGATAATTCCTGCAATCGCAACTCTGACTCTATCCGGCTTGACCCCTCCCCTTATGTCTCCGCCCACCTGAGGTTGAATTCCTCTTCGAAGAAGCTCGTCGATGAGGTCGTGGTAGTACTGCACACCTTTCTGGTTGATCTGAAAGGGAGGGTGGAGAGAGAGAGAGAAAGAGAGAGAAAGAGAGAGAGAGAGAGAACCAGTACTTCATCCGGTGTCCCATCCGGAAACAATCGAGGCCAGGAGATGGAAAAGCGGTAGCCGTTGAGCTGAAATTTGACAAAAAATATCTGTAGGGACAAAGAGAGACAAAGACAGAGAGAGAGAGAGAGAGAGAGAGAGAGAGAAAGAAAGAGAGAAAGAGAGAGAGAGAGAGAGGGAGGGAGAAAGGTAGAGAGAGTGAGAGAGAGAGGAGAAAGAAAGAGAGAGAGAAAGAGAGAGAGAGAGAGAGAGAGAGAGAAAGAGAAAGAGAGAGAGAAAAAGAGAGAGAGAGAAAGAGAAAGAGAAATAGAAAGAGAAAGAGAGAGAGAGAGAGAGAGAGAGAGAGAGAGAGGGACTCCCACCCCCATATGTTGCATCATATCCGCGTCCTCCTTGTATCGGTGGTATTGATCGGCCGCCACATCTCCGGTGTGGCCACTCGTCACCTGGAAACAGCATCTCTCTCTCCCTCTCTCTCTTTCTCTTTCTCTCTCTCTCTCTTTCTCTCTCTCTCCCTGTCTCCATTTC
Organism: Rhabditoides inermis; assembly: GCA_963966185.1. Lineage (NCBI taxonomy): Eukaryota > Metazoa > Nematoda > Chromadorea > Rhabditida > Rhabditidae > Rhabditoides > Rhabditoides inermis. The sequence continues at coordinate 64,698 of CAWZYM010000344.1, read as the reverse complement.
TCTGTCTCTCTCCATCTCCATCTTTCTTTTCTCTGTCGTCCTCTCGTTCTCTCTATCATGCTTTATCTCTCTCAACCTCACTCTACGAAACAATGTTATCCAGTGCTCTTCGCGCACTGCCTGTGTTGAATGCGCCACGGCCCATCTGCTAATATGCAAACAATGAAACGTATTCGACTGGATGCTATGAGATATTCAATTTTCGAAATGGTAGCTATCTCACCTTTCCCGGAATTTTCACATATTCGTCCCACACCGATGGACCCTTGCCTGAAAACTTGCAGAAATGAAAAAGAATCAATAAATCGATGTTTTTAAATCGATAAATCGTTGTTGTTTTTTTTTTTGTTTTTGAAAAATAACCGTTTTCTCTCGCGGCTCCTTCGACTTGATAAGCAGAGGTGGCGGTAGACCAGAGAAACCCGGGTGGGAACGGTAGGAATACTGTAGAATTCTGAAGATGTGATGGTTGACGGCGAGAGAGAGGAAGAGAAAGAGAGAGAGAGAGAGAGAGAGAGAGAGAGAGCGAGAGAGAGAGAGAGAGAGAGAGAGAGAGACCTCGCATCCTTCAGATGTCGCACTTCTCGCTACCGAAATTGTAGACAACAAGAATACAGCAATCATACTTATCAGCAAGCATACCAGAGTGAGCTTCCTTTTATAACATACTCTGTGACCTCTGATGCGAATCAACATATTTTCGAGTAATAAACCAGAAAACGTTGACTAGTCAAATGTGTGGAGCAGAGCCAAACAAATACACTCATTTTGCATTCTTATCAGCGTTCAGATTGCGATGCAAACGATTCAGTCAACGGGGCACAACGCGATAACATGCACATCATCGGTCACTCCCACTTTGTGGTTTGCGATTATATGGTTTGTGTCCACTGTGAAACCCAAAACACACATACGTGCGAAAACAACGACATACGTTGTATTAGATCCGTAAGCATGCGAAAATGAAGTGAATGTTACTTCTCGTCTAACCTGCTCCAAGCTATCTTTAAATAATTACAAGCCGAGTTCGCTCCAATATCGACCCGGGCGCTTGACCAAACGATAAGTTGGTCTTGCTGCAAAAACAACCCGCAGAGTTGTTTCGAAAATATGCTCGAGCTTTCGTTGAACTTGCCAAAGACAACCGACGAAAGACGGCATTTGTAATTGTCAGATGGTTCAGGAATGTAGTACTAAGTCTTGGACACGCTTAGGGCGATGTTCGTGTGGCGTCAGTCGATCATACTTGTTTTGCATGTGAGTTCATGTCAATGAGGTGATTAGCCTAACTGGTGAAACTGCGTAATTTTTGGCATTACCATTCCTATTAGCGTGCAGCGCGGTCGGTACAAAAGGCGTGCGCGGCGGGCTGCCGGCATCCATTCGCCATGGCTCAGTCTGTCGCTCCCGGAGATATCAACACCCAGCCGGGTACCAAGATCGTCTTCAACGCCCCCTACGATGACAAGCACACCTACCACATCAAGGTGCGTGGATATCGATCGGATATCGATCGGATATCGATCGTTTATTGAATGATTGGTCTTTTTGAGATCACCAACACTGGAGGTCGCCGCATCGGATGGGCCATCAAGACCACCAACATGAAGCGCCTCGGCGTCGACCCGCCGTGCGGAGTGCTCGACCCCAAGGAGGCCGTGCTGATGGCCGTCTCTTGCGACGCGTTCAAGTTCGGAGAGGAGGACACCAACAACGACCGTATCACCATCGAGTGGACCAACACCCCCGACGGCGCCGCCAAGACCTTCCGTCGCGAGTGGTTCCAGGGAGATGGAATGGTCCGCCGCAAGAACCTCCCCATCGAGTACAACCCTTGAATGCGTTGATGACTAATAAAGGGTTGCAATCTTCATGAGTTTTTGCTCTTGAAATAGGTTTGAGTGGGTGTGAGTGCAAAAAGTGCAAAAAGTTTCATACTATTTAAAATACTCATGTTGTGTGGTTTTGTGTTTGTGTGGTTTCTTTAAGAATCTGGCGAATCGGAATGTTTATGTGCATTAAAAAAGCTGATTGGGTTGAAAAGTTATTCGTTCCGACGTTCCGAGAACGCATACGTTACTCACTCATCAAACTGAGATTTGACTTTTCAGAAGAATTTTAACTCTTCAAGACAACTCTCCGATTCGTAGACATTATTTCGTTGTGTTGTGAGCATGTCTAACTCATATTGCTTCTACAATACTTAATGAAGAAACTAACTTTGTGATTTCAATTCCAATGATTTTGTTGTTAGACATCTAGGCATTAACTGTAATCGTCTGGGAACTCACTTTTTCACAGCGATTTCCAGTGTTTGCTATCGGTTTCAACACTGGATAGAGGTTCCGAGTGGGCAAAAAAGAGGTCTAGCCACTTGATGCTGGGCGAATCAAACTCACCTTCAATCAGTTGCAACTTGATACCACAGCGCACAGTGATGTGTTCATTCTTTTATTTTTAGCCATTTGATGTTGATGTCATCAACAACAGCCTTCATCTGCTCACTGCTGTGCAAAGCCGACGGCTATCTTCTCTTATCTTTTATCACTTCCCATCCAATCATTCGTTGAATGATGAACGTCTGTTATCAACAACGATGACGACCACGATTTATTGTTTATTTCCCTTCCTTCTTAATCTAGCCTATCCCCTGTCTCCATATTTCCCCTGCAATGATGTAATCTATTTATATAATCTCTCTAAAAACTACCACTACACATTTGAATTTGTTTACGTCGGCCCGGTCTTTTTGAAACGTGGCGAACAGTGTGACTCACTACATTCATGCAAAAGTGCACGTGTGTGTTTCTTTTTTTTTGTCTGCTCTCTAGATCGATTTCAGCGGCGCACATGTGTGTTTTTTCTTCGCCTCAGCACAGTGTGTTGCGACTGATATCTGATACTATCAGGTCACACAGAGTGCAATTAGCGTCATCTGGAAATAGTGTTATCGCAGCAGTGGTGAGAACGCTTTGGCGCCTATATTGCAGTGAGAGAGACCGCTTTGTCCACTCTCCCTTTCTCTCTCTCTCACTCTCTCTCTCTCTCTCTCTCTCTCTCTCTCTCTCATCGATCGATCACGCATGTCTCTCTCTCACTGCGTCTCATATCCAGCCGACTGCCTAATACGGGCGGCGCGTTTGAATTTGATGCATTCTTCGCGCCTGCGATAACCAGTTCTCATCAACTGTTTTGTCTTTCAGCACTTGTCACCATCCATACTAAAACGATGAGATGTAACTTAAGTAGTGAAAGCAATTGAAAGTATCATATTACGCTTGTGAAATCGCTTTTTTGGTCGTAGTACTGATTCTTTTCGTGATGTTTCTTTAGTCGTGTTGATAGTCACTATCACTATCGATACGCTGACCTTTTTTTCTGTCAGCTTTGTTTACTTTTTGCGGCGCCTCACCACGCGATATTTCGAGTGCTTTTCCCCCGTGCTTACCTTATCACATGGAATTTCTCTTCTCAAATCTCTGCCATACTTTCATTTGCTGATCAATCATTTGCTAATAAACTCTGAAATCGAGTTCGCTATGCACCCTCTCTATTGCTTCTGCATTCCCCGCATACACAGAAAATGTTCGTACGGTATTGTAGGACTACTGTACTTTGAATATTTCACATCTTCATTTTCAGGTGCGAAGATGACAGTCACAGGCAAGAAAAAGAGAGGAGTGAGTGTTTTTCCATTATCAGTTAATCAGTTTTGCAAATTTGTACTTTGAAGACTTGTTGATTTTATTGGAATGATTACTTTCTCGTTTCTGATTGGATTAGCCACTTTTGCACGTGTTTTCTCAGTTGAGTGAAAAAATTCCGCGGCTGAAAAGCAGTAGAGTGGAAAAAAAACTGTATTGCAAGGCCAGTCGCGGCGCGTTTCTTTGATTCGCAATAACTTGCCACTCTGTATCATTTTTCACCACTCACCGCGTTTCTAAAAGGTTCTAATCACTGATAAAACAAAGTAAACCGAGTGAAAGAACGGCGGAACCTCTTGTCCCAAGGTGATTGATACGTGTGATTGCGGTTTTGCGTGGTGGAGAGTTGGGAGTGACAAGAAGTGGAGGGAGAGAGAGAAAGGGAGAGAGGGAGAGAGAGGGAGAGAGGGAGAGAGAGAGAGTACATGGTGATCCATCACATTCACCTTGCACATGCAATCATGCAATCTCTCGAATCAGGGTTACGACAACAACCGGAATCGCTTTTTTTTTTAAAAACAGTCACGTAGTGAAAGTGAAAATTGAGTCAATTTACACACAGCTTCCACTGATTGCTATAAGTTTTCGTCGATTGGGGAGGTGTTGTGCTCTCTGTTGAGCGTTTACATGAAACATGAAGCTTGTATTTCTCACGGATCTCTATCTCTTTCTTCCCCTTTCTCTCTCTCTCTCTCTCTCTATTTCTATCTCTCTATCTCTTTCTCCCCCTTTCTCTCTCTCTCTCTCTCTCTCTCTCTCTCTCTCTCGGACAGCCTCATTCATCTCACATGCCGCATTTCTCATCTCATCCTCGAAACGTTGCCACACCTCGTTTTCCCATTACAATGTCAAACGCACTCTGCGCTCTCTCTCAACTGCACACTCTCTCACCCTCTCTCTCGCCTCATTCCCGGATCAGTCGAGAGAATCAAAAAGCGCAGCGGGCTCTCTCTGGCGCCTAGGAAAAGGAGACGGAGTTCCCTGTTTCAAGGGTTAGACACACTCCAGAGAACTTGTGCCACCGACCGGTGATCGATCGCTTTCGGCTGTCGCTCCAGCCCATTCACACTCTTCCCCCTCTACCCGAAACGTATTCCACTCGGCGCCGAAACGTATTCCGTAATGTTCCTGCACATTGCGCCAGAACCTACTCGAGACACCTGCGTCGCTAAGACAATGGTGTACTGGTGTAATCACTGTGAGAAGGAAGAGACCCGAACTGTCACCGAAAAGGACCGGCTTAATGAGAAAGTCTGTTTGTAATCTTTACATATATGCTAGTTATCATTTTAATTATGCAAATTTTCAGTCCAAGAAGGCCACCTTCGGTCGCGAAATCAAGGTAGAAGCGAGTGTGGACAGTACTACAAGTGTGAAGGTGTGTGGTGCTCTGACATCCCGGAGTGTTCACTCATTTACATGTTTGTTTGTTTGTTTGTTTACTCATTTCAGATAGAAGACGCACATATGCGGTATGTTGTGACTTTTAGTATTGAGATATGCATCATTTGGTGTGTTTTTGAACCGACCCGAGCCACTTCAGCATAGAAAGTGCCTCGCCCCCCGTTTGAGGTTCACAATGCAGTGCATCTCATAATCAATTTCGTTATGTTAACTTTTTTCATTTCCAGGAATGTATCAAGATCGACTTCCCGCGATTTGTCGTCTATGACAAGGCTGATAGTCAGAGCAGTCAAGTGAGTCTCTCTCTCTCTCTCTCTCTCTCTCTCTCTCTAACTCTCTAACTCTTGTCGGATAGCCTTTGTTTCATCATGCAACCGTCTTGATCACTTCTCTATCTATATACGCATAATGTGCATTGATTGATTGATCGATTTATCGATTTCTGCAGGCTATCCGCATGATCTTCGAGCACTCGCTCGTTCCCTATGAGAGGATGATCATCACAGAGGACCAGGAGGAGGAGATGAGGAAAAGTGAGTATTGATTGATTGATTGATTGATTGATTGATTGATTGATTGATTGATTGATTGATTGATTGATTGATGCTTGTTCTACTCACCGTGTTCGAAGGCGAGAGCAGTCAAGAGAAAGAGAAAGAGAGTTAGAGAGAGAGAGAGAGAGAGAGAGAGAGAGAGAGAGAGTGAGTAACCCTCCTTTTGCAGCCCTGCCTACCCTCTCCTACCCTGTTCTGGAGATAGATGGAGTCAAGCTGGCCGGGATAGGAACCATCTGCCGCAACCTCGGCTGGCGATTCGGTGAGTGAAAATGAAAACCTGACTTTTGTTAGCAAGTGTTCGTCTTGAATCGATCTCTTCATTTTCCAGGGAAAACTGTTTTTAAACATTGTTCAAGTCGATGTCCATACGTTTCTTGTGTCCATATAGTCTCTCACTCGTTATAGCAGTAATGACAGAGATCTATATAAGAAGACGGATAATCACATTTTGCTACAATGCCAAATAATTAAGCAAACTGACTCAACCCTAATCGATACCCTCCCATTCCAGAACTGTCGGGTCGGAATGCGATGGAGGACTCGTTGGTTGACATGTGGGGAGAGGCACTGGTCGCAGCTGGCAGCCAGATCAAACCATTCATCGACCGGATAGAGTACAGACAACAAGAGGGGAAGGTGAGTGGTGTCCACACCTGCTCACTATGGTTACACTGAAACACCTTGTGGTCATGTTCCGAAAAGAATACTCTGACGCGTTTTATTCTGTACCTACGTCTTTTTGTACTTTAGCAATGGAATCATATTGAAATACCAGTAAGGACGACATTCTTCAGGCCATGTCGGATTCTGACGCGGCTCGCATCCTCGACTCGAACATCGCTCCCTCAATCGAAGCCGCCCTTCGCAAGAGCCAGAGCTGCTGGCTCGTCGGACATACGGTATGTTTGTTTGTTTTCGTATAATTGTTGACTATTTTTTTCCTTATTGTTTATATATGTCTACGAATAAATGCACCGCGATCAAGTTGTGAGAGCAGTTTTATAGATTCTCGTTTGTCTACTTGCTTCCTAATTGATCGAGGTTAACTGTAACCTCTCTATACTGAGATTGATAGAACACTACGTGTTTTTGTAAAGAAAGCAAAAAAGATGAGTGAACGGTGAACGTTAAATATAATGCGAAGAAAAAATGAATGAAACTTGGAAATGAATGAGTCAGCTTTCACATTAAACACGATTTCAGATTTTGATTTCAGATGACGTGGGCGGATATCCTCTGCGCTCTTCTGTTCAACCCAATCATCTACCACCGACCGAGGCTGCTCGAGAAATACCCACTTATCTATCTCCACTCACTCAAGGCTCGTGCAGACTGATGCAGAGTAGTGCACTACGAAACACTACGTTTGAAATTACACAAAACTCGTTCAAGGTTGCCGAGGTGCCCGCGTTCGAACCGTATCTCTACAAGCTGAAGCAGAGGAGCGACGTGGCGTGAAGTCCCGCCCACTCAAGCCCCGCCACACTCCAAAATAATCCCACTAGATCGTCGAGGAGAGATTGCATTGATTCACTGTATGTATTTTTGTGCACGAATAAGGGTATCGAGAGAGAATGTTTTATAATAAAAAAGAGTTCAGTTAAACATGGAACAAAAATGTTCACAAATGTCATGAAACAAAAAAGGGAAAAAATTCGAATGTTGTACTTACTGAAGCTTTTATTCAAGAAGATCTCCGGGGAAAACAACATTGGACCCAAATATTTAGTACGGATTCCGTCCAAATCATTTGTACCTTCCAAATAATTTTCAAATTTCGAGAAATTAGCATATTCGGTCGCAATTCCCTGATCCGATTCCAATTGACAAACATCTGCCTTGAAATGTCGCGACGGGACCATTTCTAATGGGCGGGGCTTAAGACTAGTCGCAGTCGCTGCTCCGATCATCGATCAGCTGATCAGCTGTTTTCGTTGTTTTTACTGACTTGTGTTATTATTTGCTTATTCTGATGTCTCCTGTTGTGCATTAATTGTCCGTATTACATACATACATAATTGGACATGTTAGACCCGTGGATTACTCTCAAACTGTATTTTTTCATGTTGTTTTCTTCAATTTGATCTCTGTCTTGGTTTCTGTGAACTGCTTCCATCTGTTCTACCCGGCGTTGAAATAAGCGAACACTTCACACGTGTTTATAATTGTTGCTTTTATCGCTGATTTGCAGGAGTATCGATTGTCTTCTGCTGCCAGCCTCCTCTCCTATCTCCGCTGCGCGGCCTCCTATCTCCGCCACAACAAACTACATACAAACTACAAACCGACCATGCTACTCCAAACATATGTTTCTCATGCTCCGTTTTTCGTTGATAAACAATGTTGTTGATAAAAAGCAACTAACTTCGTACTGTCACCGAGTCGATAGGAGGAAAAGTGAGAGGGGGTGAGTGAGAGGAGGTGAGTGAGTGAGAGAGAGAGAGAGAAGAGAGAGGATTGTTCAAATTTGTTTGAAAATGCTTTATAATTGAAATAGTGAACTGGGATCAACTAAACTTTTTGAAAACGTTCACATAAACATGAAACATGTGATCCCAAAACACTCTCAAACCAACGCATGCAGTGCGTTGACCCCGCTTTCTCTCTATCTCTCTCTCCTCTCACTCACTTCCACGTTGTTCCAGTTCTGGAAGTCGTTCTGGAAGTTCCACCCGCTCGCGCGCCATTCGGCAGATATGTGACCCGGAATATATAAATTGGTCCCGCCACGCTGTTGTAAGGTTAAAGTGAGAGAGGGCATCAAAATAATGGTGTGGGTCACTTTCCCCGGAGATCTTCTTTCATGAAACAGTTATGCTGTGTACATTTCATCAACATTTTTATCTCGATCCGTTATCGTTTTTCTTAACGATTGTACAACAAAGGTCATAACTATAACAGAAATACACAAATAAATTTATGCGGCGTTTCAAATAAACTGTGGAGATGGGAGGACAAGAGATTCCGAAAATTCGCGTTCGCATGGTTTCACACACTGTCTGACTGTAAAAGATCGTGCTCAACGAACTCGGAAAGACGCCTAAGAAAAAAATCCGAATATTATTAACATAAACCAAATTCAACATCAACATAAGACGGATGAGTCTCAGTTGATCGAAGCCTATAGAGGGGGAGCTCAGCTCACATGAGGAAGTCAAGCCCAGCTCAAGACTGGCTTATCACGGTTACCAGTGTCGGTCAATACTCCGCTGAGTAACTGATAAGCGCTACCAGATTGATCTGCGATCTTGGCACTTCTGTATAGGTTTCTGAAATGGGTTTGGGTGCTTTTGATTACCCAAGCACATAACATGTTTGAAATAGAAAGAGGGAGAGAAGAAAATGGTAGTCCAATACTCAACATCCATAACAAACTAACAAACAGACCAATATATACAATGCAGTAGCGATAACATAAACCAGAAAGACTCACCGGATTAATCACTGGACATTAAGTTAAAGTATTTGTATGATGTATGCATATGACATTGTAGTATATATGCCAGTGAATCGGTGATATTAGAACAGTCCATAGTGTCAAGCGATGGCCGGAGATGTTATAAGGCAAAAGAGTCATCGTTTCCCTATAATCCTTGAATATGGGTGATACTGAACATTTCCAAGTTTCCTGGCGTACCTGAGTACACAGTCGTACAAATTTCAATTTTCCAATATCAAACAGTTGAATTATTCGTAAGATGCATGCTTACAACATTGTGTGTAGGACACTGAGTGTGTGATATCAGTCCTCGTTGTCACAGGAGGGGTGATATTCTAATCTGTGATACGCGTTTTTATCCGTCGCTATCGCGGAAACTGCCCAAATAGCAAATTTCTCAAATATTCATAACTACCTATTACTAAAATCACTATTGTTAAATTGTGAGACATCTTATTGTGAGATATCTTATTGTGAGATATTTTATTGTGAGATATCAAATTAGTGTCAGTTATATTATATGGTTATATCTGTATTCGGAAAAACACTCACGCGGCCACCCAGCCCCGATCTCTACCCGTTTTGGTACCGAAGGTGGCCATCGAAATTCCAAACAGAACTGTGTCGGCGAAAATTGCCTACGGGCATTCTCCGGCCGGAAATCCGGATTCGAAATTTCAGTTCATGAAATTTCAGCCTCAGTTCATTGTGAACATCATTGAACATTCATCAGCTGAATACGTTTCACCAATCTGTATCTGTGAAGCCAGAGATGATGAGATGAAATATCGCATTCGCAGCTGGTTTCGGATCAATTTGTCTCGGCTCGAAACGACTCTGTCTGCGTCATTCCTTCCCTCTTCTCTCCCTCTCCTCCAGCCATCATTCAAACACTGCGCGCCCGCCCCGACCGGTCTGATGAGGAACGGAGATGCGCCACTGATGCTGTTGCTGTACCAGGTACTCTCTCTCTCTCTCTCTCTCTCTCTATCTCTATCTCTCTCTCTCTCTTTCTCTCTCTCCCTCTCTCTCTCTCTCCCTCCTTCTCTCCCTTTCTCTCTCTCTCTCTCTCTCTCTCTCTTCACATTCTCTCCCTCTCTATTCTCACGTCTCCTTTCCAGATATGTCTCCTTCTCATCTCCCTTCCCGTCCTCGTTCAATGTGGTCGACGGAAGAAGGAGGAGAAGCGACCATCGGCGCCCCGCCCCCACGCGCCCCGCCCACAACCGCCCCGCACACGCAGCGCCATGCGCAGCCAGGTACGGTAGGCGGGTTACGATACAGTACCGTATACCTAACTCATTTTTTAGATGACGAGCACGCGCTGCTCTTCCTCGTCTCCGCCCAGCACTACCACTGAACTGTCAACATCGCGCCCCTACGAGGTACGGGATACTGTAGCTACCGTATACCTAAGATGGATACTGTAGGTTGTATGACCGATTGATTCGCAACTGAATTTTAGACAAGCCGCGAGACGGAGACTACCGACGCCGACTCTGTGTCTACCTGCTCCACGGTACGATATACTGTAATCTACCGTAACCCTAGTTGTCTTTGCAGAATGTGTCAGCGTTTGAGAAGCACGCAACGGAGACGGACACCTCGAAGTCAACGAGAAGAGAGAAGAAGTTCAAACGAGGCGCCTTCACGATTCTCACATCGGAGCAGTTGGGAGATCGGGACTTCACATCTCGAGAAGATTATTCGGTGGAGGAGAAGGAGAAGGAGAAGCGAGTGGAGCAGCCAAAGACGACGAACCAAAATATGGAGAAGGAGCAGGCTCAACACCAGAACCCAGCGTACAACATCGTAAAGTCGTCTGCTGATCGCTTGAATGATTTGAAACAGCGAAAAGAGGAGATAGAGCAGTTGGAGAAGGCGATTGTGGAAGAAGAAAGGAAGAAGGGAAACATATCGACCGATCTGAAGGCGGCAAATGAGAAAATTGAGAAGCTGCAGGAGCTGCAGGAGAGAGAGAAGCGACGATTGGAGCAGACCAAGAAGGAGGAGCAGAAGAAACTAGAGAGAGCCAAGAGAGAGGAGCAGAAAAGAGTGGAGTTCCAGGAGAAACAGCGAAAGTTGGAGGAGAAAAAGAGAGCGGAAGAGAAGAAGAAACGGGAAGATGAACAGAGACAGAAGATTGACAAGCAGAAAGAAGAAAAGATTAAGAAGAAGGCTAACCTAGAGAATAACAAGGCAGCGTTGACGTCATCTCAGAAGGAGGACGAACAGCGACGTCGGATGGCAGAAGAGAGGAAGGAGGAGATTCGGAGACTCGGAGAGATGCAGATAGTACAACAGAGGAAAAACGATATGGAGAGAAAGATCGAGAAGGAGAAGGCAAAACAGAAGCAGGCGAAGATGCGGTCACAGCGATCCGAGAAGGTGAGGGGGAGAGAGAGAGAGAGAGAGAGAAAGAGAGAGAGGGGGAGAGAGAGAGAGAGAGAGAGAGTTCTCTTTCTAGGTTGACACATCTCGAATCGAGAAGATGGATATGGTACTTCTAGAGTTGAAGACTAAGCTGCTGACTATGGAACAGAAAAAGGAGCAGAGACAAGCAGGCAGAGAAGAGGACAAGCCAGCCCCGATTGCTGTCGTGCAGGAGAAGGTATCTCCCCCCATCTTTCTCCCTCTGCCCTCTCCCTCTCTTTCTCCCTCTCTCTCTCTCTCCCTCTCTCCCTCTCTCTCTCTCTCTCTCTCTCTCTCACACACACACATCTCACCTGATCGTTCTCCCTCTCTGCCTAAATAATGAACCATGAGTTATTCGTTTCTCTGCTGTAGAATTTGCGTTTTCAGAACCCTCTCATCACCCCGGAGCAACTCGCGCAGGACCAGAAATCGTCGGCCGAACTCACAGCGAAACTGTCGTATCTGAAGAAGAATGTGCAGAAGTTCGATGCAAAGGAGTACAAGCAGATACATGAGGCTATACTGGGGCACAAGGTGGAGAAAGAGAGAGAGAGAGAGAGAGAGAGAGAGAGAGAGAGAGGAGAGAGAGATTGCAGGCCCGGATGGACCGTTTCCGTGGTCGGGCCGAGCGCTCGGATGCTCGCATCGAGACATACAAGAAAAAGATCGTAACAGTGACCAGAAAGGTGCGAGTAGAAAGCAGTTATCACATCCATAATATTATGTCGGCATCTGTCGAACATTCGACAATCCGTATCTTTTCCGTCACTTTACCCACCCATTATGGCTTCCTCTCGCGAGTATCGCGCTTCCGTAAAGAGCAATAGATGTCAAGCCTAGCCTGTAACGCAAGTTTTTCATCATCCTGGTATTATTAATACTGGACAGATTTTAATAAGAAAAGAAACCCTTTCTATGGACTGCATTTGACCCGGTCTAGCTCACTAATTAAACTAAAACGTGGATTACTGGTTATAACCACACCGATTCCTTTATGTCAGATGGACCGCTCGCTGTTTCTGATCGGCGAATACACGAAGAGACTGAGGGAGCTGGAGAGAATGTTGAAGAGAGCAAAGGCACAGTGCCCGTCTGGAGACCCGCAGCTGGTGGGGATGTGGGGATGTCTCTCTCCCTCCCTCCCCCCCTCTCTCTCTCTCTCCCTTCTTCTCTCTCTCTCTCTCTCTCTCTCTCTCTCGATCTTCACCAACTCTTTCAGATCTCCCTTCACGCGCAGTGCAAACAGCAACGCGACGAGATCGAAAAGCAGCTCATGAAGGTGAGAGTGACGTCATCGGATGACGTCATCATTGACGTCATATTGAGATGGAAGCGTACGTGGAGAAGTGCGCTCGGCTGCGCAGCAACATTGTCAAGTCGCGGCAGAAAATGGAGCGCGCCGAGAAGAAGTACGAGGTACGGTAGGGTGAAAGAGGGTACTGTAGATTGTGGGTTACTGTAGCTACCGTATAGAGTGAGCAGAGTGCACTGGAGGCGGACAGGTGCAGGAGTCGACAAATGTCATCGTCGTCCACTGGGTCGGAGGGAGTGGAGCCAGAGTGGAGGGAGGATGACAATGTAGGGAGAGAGAGGGAGAGAGGAGAGAGAGAGAGAGAGCGAGAGAGAGAAAGCGAGAGAGAGAGCGAGAGAGAGAGAGGGAGGGAGAGAGAGATTCTCTCAGACCACCGACACTGACACGAACGACAACACGGCTAATCTGACTATGCAACAGCGCGCCGAGCGACTGAGATACAGGGTACTGTATTGCGAAATTGGGATACTGTAATGTATAATTGGGTTACTGTAGATTGACGTCTACCAGCACAAACTCGTCGAGTTTGCTCGGAATCGAGAAGAGGCAGACAGAATGGGAGCAGAGGCCGGGGAGAGAATGAAGACGCTGAAAGACGAGAAGAACAAGGCGGTGAGTCTCTCTCTCTCTCTCTCTCTTTCTCTTTCTCTCTCTCTCTCTCTCTCTCTCTCTCTCTCTTTCTCTTTCTCTTTCTCTCTCTCTCTCTCTCTCTCTACCATCTCTCTTCCAGAAGGAGCAGGAGACTATGAAGAAGATGAAGACGATCGCAGACCGTCAGGTGCGGAGCATTGAGCGAACGAGACAGAAGCTGGATGAGACTCGGTCTCTGCTGGATGGTCTATCACAGCAGATGGGAGAGAAGAAGCCATAAAGGAACCACTTACCACTTAAACCATTCGACCATTGTTTAGTTACGAAACAGTTTGCGTTCAATTTAACCATGCGTTTACACCAGAGAGTAGTTTAATAAAGAGTTGCAGTTATAATCGGCTGTTTTGCGATTGAAAAAAGAAGGTCAAACAACCTTTCGTGGGGCAAATGTGAATGATGGTATAGGAAAATCGGTGATTTCTGAGAATGATGTTTACATATAAAATATTCGATATTCTGTGACAACGGAAAACCGAGTGGACTAAGAAAATCTAACAAAGGACTAACAAAGTTAAAAACGAAGAAGTCAGAAGTATCAGGGCTTTCATATGTTCCCAATGGCGTAGCTCTCCTCCCCCTCTTCCTTATCATCCATCAGTGGCTGACTGGGGAAGAGGCAGGAGCGCACCTCGGCACTGAAAAGGAGATATGATGACGTATCACTCTCTCAGTCTAAAGGTGCGGGGAGTCTCTTTAAAACGCCTTCACAACACAATGTTTGGTCGTGCTGAAGGCAGTTTTGAAGAGACTAAACGCTACTAAAATAATTTCTTTTCTCTCCCATTATTCTTTCTACGTCTTTCCCCTCTCTTGTTTTGCAGGTCCGGTGTGGTTCAGTTCCGAAAAAGCAGACATCCTTATGTTTACACCAATTGCTTAGCCTAAGGCCAGCTCCATATTTTCCATATCCTGTTCGCTATTTTCACATATTCGTGAATGTTATATCAGATAAAAGAACCGACCTGCAGAGAGTGATGGCGAACGGCGGCGATAGACACATGGCGTCGCTTGCATATGGGACGAGTGTCTGTGAGTGTAGGATGAGAGGAGAGAGGAGGGAGGGAACGGGGGAGTGGGAGTGGTGCAGGTAGCCGAAGAGCTAGAAACAAGATTACATAATGTACAATGTATACCGGCTATAGTGAATCGGTGCTAACTGTCTTACTAGATAGATTATGTACTTCAAAACATAATGTCAATTTGGTTTGAGCTGATGATGCTATTTAGCACAAATCAAATACCGTAACCGTTACTGTCAAGTACTTACTACTTACATATAAAAAAAGTTCATTGTTTTACCGTGACTGTGAATATGAAGATGAGTACGAGGAATTCGAGGAGGGCGATCGCCAGTAGCTGACGCTCGTAGCGGGAGATCTGAAGGGGATTTGGGATTTACCAGCCAGAGTGGAGGGAGGATGAGAATGTAGGGAGAGAGAGGGAGAGAGGGGAGAGAGAGAAAGCGAGAGAGAGAGAGAGCGCGCGCGAGAGAGAGAGAGAGGGAGAGAGAGGGAGGGAGGGAGGGATAGAGAGAGAGAGCCAGGGAGAGGGAGGGATAGAGAGAGAGAGAGAGCCAGGGAGAGGGAGGGAGAAAGAGATTCTCTCAGACCACCGACACTGACACGAACGACAATACGGCTAATCTGACGATTCAACAGCGCGCCGAGCGATTGAGATATAAGGTACTGTATTAAGCCAACTTGTTATACTGTATTCTATGATTGGGTTACTGTAGATTGACGTCTACCAGCACAAACTCGTCGAGTTTGCTCGGAATCGAGAAGAGGCAGACAGAATGGGAGCAGAGGCCGGGGAGAGAATGAAGACGCTGAAAGACGAGAAGAACAAGGCGGTGAGTCTCTCTCTCTCTCTCTCTCTTTCTCTTTCTCTCTCTCTCTCTCTCTCTCTCTCTCTCTACCATCTCTCTTCCAGAAGGAGCAGGAGACTATGAAGAAGATGAAGACGATCGCAGACCGTCAGGTGCGGAGCATTGAGCGAACGAGACAGAAGCTGGATGAGACTCGGTCTCTGCTGGATGGTCTATCACAGCAGATGGGAGAGAAGAAGCCGTGAAGCAACCACTTACCACTTAAACCATTCGACCATTGTTTAGTTACGAAACAGTTTGCGTTCAATTTAACCCCGCGTTTACATCCCGATTCTTTGATAAAGAGTTAAAGTTATGATATTGTATTCTTCATGAAACTATAGGTGAATATTCGAAACGAAAAAGGGGAGTATATAATGAAATAAAGTTCGAGTGAGAAAGAAGTTTGCAAGTCCGAAGTAGCTTGGATTTTCACATGCTCTCTATCGCATAGCTCTCCCCTCCCTCTTCCTTGTCCATAAGTGGCGGCTGACTGGGGAAGAGACACGAGCGCACCTCGGAACTGCGAAAAGGGATGTTGTGTTTGTTGTGTTACTCCTGTCTAATCCGGTTTCAAAACACAACAGCCGACCTGCACAGAGTGATTACGAACGGAGAGGAGAGACACATGGCGTCGCTGGCGTATGGGACGAGTGACTGCGAGTGGAGGACGAGAGGAGAGAGGAGGGAGGGGGCGGGGGCGCGCGAGTGGTGCAGGTAGCCGATCAGCTGGAACGGTGTTCAGTCGGTGTACTCTCTTTCTCTCTCTCTCTCTCTCTCTCTCTCTCTCTCTCTCAGAATGCCCAAATGTATGTATGCACTGCGTACAAATACAACTATAACGATTTTTTTCCGATTTTTTAATGTGTAATGATATTTTTTTCTTGTAGAGCTCCAAAAACGTTCAGTATAGAATAGAAGAGAGAAAGCAACAGAATGTCAACTGCGCCAAATCGGCGCAAATACCCATTGATTTCGTATAATCATGTTTGCAATTCCGAATCGACATTTGATCATGTTTGCAATCATGTTTGCAATTCCGAATCGACATTGTCAACTGGTTCGACCATACCACAACGGTGAAGATGAAGATGAGTGCGAGAAACTCGAGAAGAGCGATGGACAGCAGTTGACGCTCGTGGCGAGGGATCTGGAGGAGTACGAAATCACAGGAGTCACTACAACCTGAAGTGGGTGGAGAGAGGAGGGGAAGGAAAGAGAGAGTGTGAGAGAGACAGAGAGAGAGAGAGAGAGAGTGAGAGAGGGAGAGAGAGAGAAAAAAAGAGAGTGAGAGAGAGCATACCACATAGTTCTTCCTATGTAGAATGACGCACGACGAGACGTTGACTAGTGTGTTGAGAAAGAGAGTGGCGGCTCCGAAGAAAACCATATCATGGTAGATCCGGTCTGCCTAGAAGAACTCTCTCTCTCTTTTTATCTCTCTCTCTCTCCCTTTCTCTCTCTCTCTCCCTCTCTCTCTTTCTCTTCTCTCTCGCTTCTCCCCCACCTCACCATAGTCGGATTGAGCCTATACATCCCGTCCGTCAGTTTATACGAGTAGTCTTCTCCCAGCATGGGAAGAGTGAACCAGAGAGGGGAGAGTGGAATGAGTAGGCAGGTGAGCGGGAGGAGATAGGCCGACCATACCTGGAGACTCACACATCATCTCACCCCCTCTCTTACCCCGAACACGAGGTGAGAGAGAGAGAGAAAGAGAAAGAGAGAGAGAACGAGAGAGGGAGAAAGAGAGAGAGGGAGGGGGAGAGATCAACTCACTCTCTCGGATCGCTCCCCTAGCGCAATGCTGGTGAATCTGTTTGAGGACACGAGTAGACTGCATGTGTACTGACAGAATGCGAAGGAATAGCTGAGAAAGCTGATTGTCTCGCAGATCGATGATGTGGACGAGGAGAGGCGCGAAGAAGCCTATAAGAACGAGATCGGAAGGAGACGGGAGTTACTGGATTCTCTATATCCTGGACTGAGAGAGCGCAGAGAGACAAAGAGAGATAGGACAGAGAGAGAGAGAGAGAGAGAGGGAGGGAGGGAGGGAGGGAGGGAGGGAGGGAGGGAGGGAGGGAGGGAGGGAGGGAGGGAGGGAGGGAGGGAGGGAGGGAGGGAGGGAGGGAGGGAGGGAGGGAGGGAGGGAGGGAGGGAGGGAGGGAGGGAGGGAGGGAGGGAGGGAGGGAGGGAGGGAGGGAGGGAGGGAGGGAGGGAGGGAGGGAGGGAGGGAGGGAGGGATAGGGGAGAGAGAGAGAGAGATAGGACAGAGAGAGAGAGAGAGAGATTGTGTGAGAAAGAGAGAGAGAGAGAGAGATAGGGCAGAGAGAGAGAGAGAGAGAGAGAGAGAGAGAGAGAGAGAGAGAGAGAGAGAGAGAGCGATAATCACATGCCAAGGTAAGTTCGATTTCCAAATTGGTATTTTCCGATCCGAAAGGCGGAAGTATCATCATGTTATCAATGGCTTTTGAGACAATTCTGACGATTCTCGAGTTTCGAGTGAGTACTCAAACACTCATATGCATTACCGTCTTCTGCTGTGTTGAGTGGTATCTTCACGGCGAGAAACCCGTTAGCCCAAGTGGCAAAATTCTGAAATTATCTACATTATAATAATATTGTACCAATGTAGTATTTGTATTGTAACAATCTGTGAAATAACTGTAACTGTAGAATCATCTCACCACTCCAGCAGCGATGTATGTTAGATTAATAAACGATGCATGGTAGAGATGTCGTTTCTTCCGAAGCGCTCGTAGTATATAGATGTAGTAGACCCACAACACAGAGCCCACCACAAATAATAGGAGAATCATCTGAAAACTTATCTTTTCACTTTAACCTTCAAGTTTTCTTGTTGCCTAAATGATCAGCTGGCCTGTAAAAAAGTAGTACAATCAACAACAAAAATGGTGGTTCAAGCACGTTGTTATGGCCATTCATACACTCTGCGAGATACCCAACGACAAAAAGGTTTGTTTCAAATGATCAAATTATCTGCAAAAACGCGGTAGTTGGGTCATTTATACCCGCTCTATCGTATGAACTTCCTGTTTCAGTGTTGCCGACCGTATAATCTGTGTTTTCGCGTATTAGTGTTTGCAGTTTGCAGAGAGGGTGCGCGGATTTTCATTCATAGCCTTAACTATGCCAATTACGGGCAGTTTGAGAGCTGAGTGCTGGAGATGTCTGATCACTGATCACTTTACTAAGCCCGCGAGCGGTTTTCGATCACTACGTGACATTTTGAAAATCGAATACGGTGAGATCTATTATGGTGATATGATGTTATAATTCGTTTCGCGCAAGCAATAGCAATAGAGTGTGCGCATAGAGTGTGTCAGATCAGAGAAATTGTGGAAAAAAGCTATCGCTGAAGTAAGTGAAGCAAAAATTAACGAGGACACGCCTTTCGACAAAAAAACTTTTATCACATTTTAACCGCAAACAACACAATTAACTGTAACAAATGATAATATGTTCATAAGCAAAAACTGATGATAATGTGTTCATAAGTAATTTAAGTAATTTCGTGGATGACCTGACTTAAGTAGTGCGGGTATTTCCGGATTTTGGCCGCGTATTTTCAGGTCCGGACTTGGGCCGCGTATCTTCAGGTCCCGAACTGGGTCGCGTATTTTCAGGTCCCGACTTGGGCCGAGTATTTCCAGGTCCTGACTTGGGCCGCATATCTTCAGGTCCCGAACTAGGCCGCGTATTTTCAGGTCCCGAACTAGGCCGCGTATTTTCAGGTCCCGAACTGGGCCGCGTAGTTTCAGGTCCGGACTTGGGACGCGTATCTTCAGGTCCCGACTTGGGACGCGTATCTTCAGACTTTGGACGATTGTCTCCAGACTTTGGCGCTTTCACATTGCTGAAAAAATGAAATAGATGTGAGAGAGAGAGAGAGAGAGAAAGAGAGAGAGTGAGAGAGAGAGAAAGAGGGATCCGCTTCCCACCCCGTCTCATCGAAAGCGCCCGCCAGTCGCATTCTCTCGAACTCCAGCTTCGCCTCCTCTTGCGCTTCAATGAACACCGGATCGGTGATTCTCTCGAGATAGCTGATCAGGAAGAGAAAAGCGGCCAGAAAGAGCAGAATGTAAGGGCCTAAAAAGGGAGTTTGTGAGACTGGCCACTAATCTCTGATGATGACTCGTTGGTTGTTGCTCCAACGGTCAGATGACAGAAGTCGAAACCGTTTGATCCTTTGAACAACTAAACGTGTTTCGGAAAGCGTTTCCGAACACGTCGGATTTGGTTCCGAGGAGACTGGTTCACCAGATCTTTTCGACAACCGCTAGTCAGTTTTTTTTTATTAGAATGTATGGTCCTAACCGACCATACATTCCAATCAGCTATCCACGTACTACTCTAGATTCGACCGGCGCGCTAGCGCCGCTATGTTTGTATTAGTCTGGCGTTATTATCTCAAGGCTTGCTCAGTCTCTGCGGGAGCCATTTCATCATAAATGGTGTAAGGGTAATCGAAAGTATTTTAGAGTAGTTCAAATGCAACTCTCAGAATGCGTTTTGCAACGTATTTCCGAAGTCTTCATACATTTCGAAAATAATGTGCGAAGAATCATTCGTTTCATTATCACATGTCGCAAACCTCACCGATGTAGTTGCGAATCTTCATTTCCAACGAGTACTCGACATTAAAGCGTTCGTTGTATTTCCTGGAATATATATATATATATATATATATATATATATATATATATATATATATATATATATATATATATATATATATATATATATATATATATATATATATATATATCAAGACATAGAAACCTTTCTAGCAGTGAACCAGTCAGCGGAGCAGCTGTCGTAGTAGTATGTACATGATCTAAATATCTTAGATTATCATTATAAATATTGATCGTATTTTTAATTACTAAATCGATGGACAGTCAGAGTCTCACCTTCTTCAATTTTCATGCTGGCAAACGTGTTGTTCATAGGAACAGCGTGATTCAGGAACAACTGAACGCATCATAGTTTGTTGATATAAGATCTATCAAAACATGGAAATAGCGGTCAGTCTCTTCAAACTAATCACCAACAAACAGTCAACTATGTCGAAAGTGAACGCTCCTTCTCCCAACCACTTCCGACTACTTCCGGAATAGCGCCAAGCCTTTCCGAACTATACTTTGGAAATGGTTTTGGAAGAGGCTGACCGCATTTCAAACTAACCATGAAATTACAAAAGTGGCCGTAGCACGTGACATCAATAGATTTGTACTAAAACAAAACAAGCACTTCTCTCTCTCTCTCTCTCTCTTCCCCCCTCTCTCTCTCGCTCTCTCTCACTCTCACTCTCCCATCCCCTTTCTCATTTACCTGTTTGTATCTACTCTCCGTGTATGCCTTGTCCGAAGTGATATTCCAGTTAAGAGTCGGCTTATGGTTCATAATGTCGATAGTCGAGCGCATTATTGGCAGACAGCCGAACATGTATCGGTTCAAGTCCGAGATGGCGCGCAGCCCACACGCCTGTGATTGTAACATGGAGGGAGGAGGGTGTGAAATAGAGATAGAGAGAGAGATAGAGAGAGAGAGAGAGAGAGAGAGAAAAAACACCCAACCGTTCTAGGTTCCGTACACAGCGTGTACGACGCGGTGATGTTGCTGAGTGGTTCGCCCTCTTCGGTCGTCCAGCTCCCCATATCGCCGCCGGCTCCTCGCGTGTAGACCGCATACAGACACCGCAGCGCCATCTCGTTGGGGTAACGATGTTGTAACATGTCTAAAGTTTGTTTATCAGATTATCAGCGTTTTCAGTTTATCAGCGTTCTAACAAACGCACCTAGCCAACAGTTGCCACGCATAGGCACGCACAGTTGCCGGGCGGACTATTTTAATCGCTCGATGAGCGAGAGACAACGGGGGGTGGGAGAGCGGCGCGCGCTCGCCGTCTGCGTCTCTCCTATCGCCACAGTCTTTTCGCGCGCTAATTCAAAAATTTAGCGCCGTAATAGGCGCACTGTACGCATACGCAAGCGACTGATGAAGTCCGTGAACAGTGTCAATTCACAATGGATGTTGAATATTTACTGCACTATACCGTAACCTTTCCGTACTTTACATTGTCATAATGAGCTACTTGATTCGGAATATATGTTCTGTGTTTCGAAAGTAGTAACAGTGACTACAGTGATAAATAGTAAAGAATATTATTAATTAATAATAATGATTAAGTATAGCAACGCACCGGATGAATTGACACTCATCAGATAGCCTCCGTTAGCATGGAGGAGACCCTTGATCATCTGAAATATAGTTCATTTCAGGATGATAGTTGAGCTGTGTGCAGAATTTAAGATGCTCATTTTCCGTTTGGGACCACATACCGGTCAGTCGGCGAGAACGATCTTGCAGACTGCATTATCGAAAGAGAATAGTCATTTCTCGTCGCTATTAGAAAAGCACGAGATCACCCACTGCCCGGTGTGTGGTCCCAAACAGAAATGAGCATCTCAGTTTGTGTAGTCAATTGCACAAAGCCCAATTACGTCCTTGGCACAGTCCGAAAATAAGTTCCGTCGACAAACAACAGATATACAACGGAATTTACCGGGTTACGGTAGTGGAATGGCGCTGTCATCATCAAAAATGAAATAGATGGCTGATGAGGTGACTGCACTCGATAATGACGGAATACTAAGCAAAACACACTAAGCAAAGTGTGTGTGTGTGTGTGTGTGTGTGCGAGTGTGTGTGTGTGTGTGTGTGTGTGTGTGTGTGTGTGTGTGTGTGTGTGTGTGTGTGTGTGTGTGTGTGTGTGTGTGTGTGTGTGTGTGTGTGTGTGTGTGCGCGCGCGCGAGTGTGTGTGTGTGTGTGTGTGTGTGTGTGTGTGTGTGTGTGTGTGTGTGTGTGTGTGTGTGTGTGTGTGTGTGTGTGTGTGCGCGCGCGCGCGCGAGTGTGTGTGTGTGTGTGTGTGTGTGTGTTGATCGCGCGAGAGTCAGGTCGACATGGAAATATGATGCACCATCAAAAATCCTCGGTCCCGCCCTTTTGGCTTTTGGCAGCCCTGCCACTCTTTTTCTGTGTGTCGATGTCAGCTGACGCACCTTTTGACAGGTGTAGTGGGGACAGCAGCAGTTGAGAATCTTCGTGCCATTGAATTGGAGTGTCTCATTTATGAATTGACACTGCGCCCCGGGCATGTCATGTAGGCACTTACCCGGCGCGTAGACAATTGTGTCTCTGAAAGAGTCTATCTCTCTCTCTCTCTCCTTCTCTCTCTCTCTCTCTCTCTCTCTCTCTCTCTCTCTCTTTCTCTCTATCTCTATCTCTCTATCTCTCTCTCTCCTTCTCTCTCTCTCTCTATCCCTCTCTCTCCTTCTATCTCTCTCTCTACCCCTCTCTCTCCTTCTATCTCTCTCTCTATCCCTCTCTCTCTCTCTCTCTCTCTCTCTCTCCCTCTCTCTCTCTCTCTCTCTCTCTCTCTCTCTCTCTCTTTCACACAGCAATCCAGCTCACACGTCGGCCCCATCCGTTTTGTTAAACGTGCACACTCGCGACGAGTTCTGGTAGTTCACATATAGAAGCATCCCGGCCGCGAGCCTTTCCAGTTCGCTTGTGAACGTAGTGATACCCGTGTCTGCAAGTTAATGTACACTCCCTTAAAGGTACGTTTTTTTCTCCAAATGTAAGCTTTGTGGTTCATGAAGTGTGTTTGTGTAATGTTGTTTTTTTAATGGTCTCTTGAAAAATTATGAATAAAACGAAATGAAGATGTTGTCAATAAGAAATGGTCCGCTCTCAAAAACGCCGTAACTTCATTATTTGGAATCATATTAATATTAAATCTCATGAAATAAAATGTGAAACACTTAGTGAAGACAAAAAAAACAACTTTAAATTATGCATTCAATTGTGAAAATTGACTAAAAGCACTGCACAATAATGGCACCATTTTTCTTTTTTTCACTAAATTATAATATTATTCTGAGAGATAGTTCGCCAGATTACGGTAGAAAATCGATCTACTCTCTAGTCGCATTCGATCTACCTTATAGTCGTGAGGAGACCCAAGTGCGCGCTTTCAAACGATAATATCGATCAAAGAAGCCGGCATGCGAATCAAAGAGGCCGCGCGACACTCGACCATTTGCCCGCGCTGTCTGGCCTCTCTCGCTCGAAACTGAGTTTCGCCAACTGACTCCGGCTGGCAATAACATAAACTATCCACCAGGCGGCGACTATACACATTTTTGTTTAACACTCTGAATTTCTGAATTTCGAAGTTGAGCTAGCTCCGGGATGAAAAAATATGAAGAAAATAATGCCATTTTGTCTATATAACTATGTGTCGGAGATACCTATAAGTCTGTGAAAATACTGTAAACACTGAAAGTTGGCACCAATTTACACCAATTTCTATAGTTTGACACACTTTACGCTCAATTCTCTTCAACTTGCATACATTTTCCACAAACAGTTGTATTACATCGTTTTTATCATTTCAGTGCTAACTCAACTTCGCAATTCAGTGTGTACACTCTCTTTGAACTTGATTTAATAAACATAAAACTTTCTTCATATTGTGATATGTTTCGTTATTAAATTGAAAATATGGCTACTATTTTGTTTCTAGAGATGTTTTTTTTTTCAATATGACAATATGGCTAAGCTCATGGCTTAGTCAACCCAACGAGCAGAATCAATGTGAACACTTTCTTTAATCCCCCCTCAATTCACTCATTCAGTTCTCTACTCTACGCATTTAATTTTTCAGTCCGATTCCGCGTGACAAATATTTGTACACTCCATTTGATCCTCCCACTCACTGTTCCCTTCTCCTTCATAGCACTCGAACGTATGGTTGACGGGTCCAGGCTGCATGCCTCCAAAAAACTTGGGCTAGAACACGAGCAATCAATCAATCAATCAATAATTTATCCAGAATCGCTATATTCTGCCTATACAAACAAATGCGTACGATACACCAGAAAAAATCCATTGAAACACACAAACTCTTTAAAATTCGGTGAGCCTAGTCCGATTGGATCCCATATGCCTTCAGTGACATTTCACTGATCGTGCAGTTATGCTTTTCGATTTGATTTCAAACTACTTCAAACGACCCAAAAAAGCCTTGGATTATTCAAATCACCTAAATTACATGGTTGCGCCGTTAGAAACTGTTCAAGAAGGTTTTTCCCATCAAGTCTTCTAGAAGCAGTGGAGAGCTGTGGCTACTACCCTTCCTCTAAATTCGACCCACCTTTCTCATCGCTGCGTGGTCATCATGATCGTCGTGATCGCTCGACTCCGTGCCTTCTGTAAACATTCTTATAGATTGATTATCGATTGATTATCGATTGATATCGCTTCATATCATAATAGAGATCATAATAGGACTATCGTATCGACTCGCCACGAACATGAAGGTACATTAGCATCGTCAAAGGCAATTCCGAACTGTTCGGGGCTAATCGGGAGTACTGCGAATGCGCTGCCGGAGTAATTTGAAGAGACTGACCGCTTCTTTGGCTACACGTCTAACTCATAGTGAACTCGTCGACAGAAAGATATTATTAAACAAATCGTACGGCACCAGCGTTGCTCAGCCACACACCTGGATGCGCACTGTGGCCGGCTAGAAGAAGTAGTAGAAGGGAGAATAAGAATAGCTGCGACCGCATCGGGTCGGACAGGAAAGGGAAATGGCGGAAAGAGGAAGAGGATGGGAGGGTGGGAAGGGATGAGATGAGTTGCCTCGAGTCGATTGGCATTATGCAAATTTGAGGAGGAGACCGAAATGACGGTGAAAGAAAGAGGGGGAGGGGGTGAGAGTAGTGAAGAGGTGACGTGTCGTTTTTATCAATTTCAAAGGAACGAAAAGGCAGCGCCATGTTTCGCGTACAGTATATAGTTCTATTCTCGCAATAAGTTGCGCGCGGCGGGGTAGATCAGAGGAAGACGGAGAGTCAGCTCTCGGCAATAGCACGCAAAACAAGAGTGGCAGACGGTTATGGTACCGTGTTTCGAACTGCAAGCGAGGTCTCTCACCCAACGACAGAAAACAGCGAAACGATTTTAGACATTAAAGGGAGTGTACACTCTGAATTCCGAAGTTATAACCGGGATGTGAAAATATGTTGAAAACGACTCAGTTTTTCCAATACAACTATTTGCTGAAAACGTCTGCTAGTTGGTGAAAATTGAGCGCAAAATGTATCAAAATGCAGAAATTGGTGCCAATTGGTGCCAATTTTCAATGTTCAACAGAATTTTTCACCGACTCATAGGTATCTCCGACACATAGTTGCATTGACAAAAGCACATCATTTTCAACATATTTTCACATCCCGGTGCTAACTCAATTGCGAAATTCAGAGTGTACACTCCCTTTAAAAGGTTCGCTTCTCCCCTCATGATTTTGGCTCGTGGTAATTTATGCAAACCTGCACTCCTGCAGGTCCACTTGGTCGGTCTGCCTGCCGAACTCCAGCATCTCTTCCACGTCCTGAATAGCATCGCAGGATAGGAGATGATTCGTATCGTACGTACATACGTAACGTACGTACATACATACGTACCACCTTCGTCCATGGTTCGCGCGACCACTCGCTACGAGGGCGAATGGGAATGGGTGGCAATGGGGAATAACTGGTGTGACCAGGTCTTTTCGTCTGTCCGAGACAGATCTTTCTGTCAAAATACTTGCGAAACACTGAAAACACGTGCTAGGTCGACTTTTCTCGACAAACTTTCACCGCTTCTTAGTGTTTTTAAGTAGATCGCCAAATGGACAAATCACATCATTGAGTACCTCTTGAATAACCAACTTTCTTGAACACTTCTTGAATACCTCATCAGGAGGAAGATTCGTCATGGACGCATTGATATGTTGACATTGATGTTTCATGGCAATGCAATTAATGAAAGATTATCCCACTGCATAGCATACCCAACAAACCCGACTGTTGTTCAAGCAGTTCATTTTGTGTGACCCAATACGTTTATTGACAGAAACAACATCAAAATTGGCACACAATGGCAGAATCCAGAATTCTAGACAGATCTATCGCAATCAAACACTAAAAAAAGATACAAAAATGCTCACAATACCCGTCACAACATTGCACAAATACAAAAATCGCCATCCAAGCCACGCCCACTTTAGCCCCTCCTCCTCATGCCGGCTGGGACTGCTTCCATCGCAGGAAGACGAATTTGTCGATGCCTCCGTACAAATAGCCAATGATGCCGGAAGATAGGAGGAAGTAGGCGAATCCGATCTGAATAGAGAGTGGAGGAGAGAGGGGGGGGGAGAAGGGAGAGAGAAAAGGAGAGAGAGAGAGAGAGAGAGAGAGAGACAGAGAGAGACAGAGAGAGGGGAAGGGAGAAGTAGTGTCACCTGTAGGAATGTGAGGAAGGTGATGTGATAGAGCCAGACGGAGATGACGAACAGCCAGTAGGAACACGACAGCACTTTCACCAGCATCTTCCGCCACGACTCCTTGGCCTGAAAAAAGTCAGTCATTCGTATTTGTTCTGTTCTTCTTTTTCGCACTTAAAGATAATATGGATACGTTAGGGCTAAAAGAGCGTTTGTAAGTAAGAAAAATGAAGAGAGGGAGAGAGGCAGAAAGACAGAGAGACGAAGAGAGAGACAGAAAAGGGAGAGAGAGAGAGAGAGAGAGAGACAGAGAGGTACTCACGCTATTCCAGCTGCCCTGTCCGGCCGCCACGGGGAACCTCCTGTTCCACGGCTTCTCCTCGGCGTAGTACGCATCCAGCTGCGCGTCCTTCGTGTGCCACAGACTGAAATTCACACGTGAGTGTCATCGAAAAAGCGAGAAAAAAATATATGTTGGTTGAACGTGAGAGAGGAGAGAGATAGAGAGAGTGAGGTTTCGAGAGAAAGAGAGGAAAGACAGAGAGAGAGAGAGAGAGAGAGAGAGAGAGAGAGAGAGAGAGAGAGAGAGAGAGAGAGAGAGAGGCTCACTCGACCATCCACCGTCCGATGTCCGCCTCCGTCTTGGGTACGGCCGACACGGGGATCTTCTCTACGTGCATGTGCACCTAGGTTATTGATTATGAGTCATGCAGAGATGAATCGATGAGTCATCAACAACTGATCAATCTGTTTGCGATCAAGAACAAGCTAGCTACATTCACAACAGTTTAATAATAAGATGGGTGTCGCACGCAGTCTTCCCCCCTCTCTCTAAATCTGTCTCTCCCTCTCTATATCTTGGCTCTCTCTCGCTCGCTCTCACCTCTCTCTCTCTCTCCCTCCCTCCCTCCCTTCCTCCCTCCCTTTCTCCTACTGCTCCTCTCTCTCCCCTCTCTTTCTCCATCTCCCTCTGCTTGTTTTTCTCGTCCTCCCTCTCTCTCCCTCTCTCTCTCCCTCCCTCCCTCCCTCTCTCTCCCTCTCTCTCTCTCCCTCTCTCTCTCTTCCTCTCTCCCTCCCTCCTTATCTCTCTCTCCCTTCCTCCTTATCTCTCTCTCTCCCTCCCTTCCTCTCTCCCTCCTCCGCCTCTCTCTCCCCTCTCTTTCTCCCTCTCCCTCTGCTTGTCTTTCTCGTCCTCTCTCTCTCCCCCCTCCTCCTCTCTCTCCCTTCTTCTCTCTCCCTCTCTCTCTCCCTCCCTCTCTCTCTCCCTCTCTCTCCCTCTTTCTCTTTCTCTCCCTCCCTCTCTCCCTCTCTCCCTCCCTCCTCCGCCTCTCTCTCTCCCTTTCTCCCTCTCCCTCTGCTTGTCTTTCTCGTCCTCTCTCTCTCCCCCCTCCTCCTCTCTCTCCCTCTCTCCCTCCCTCCTTCTCTCTCTCTTTCTCTCTCTCTCTCCCTCCCCCCCTCTCTCTCTCTCCTTCT
Organism: Rhabditoides inermis; assembly: GCA_963966185.1. Taxonomy (NCBI): domain Eukaryota; kingdom Metazoa; phylum Nematoda; class Chromadorea; order Rhabditida; family Rhabditidae; genus Rhabditoides; species Rhabditoides inermis. Next base: position 36,514 of record CAWZYM010000344.1, on the reverse strand, counting down.
CTCACCCTCCCTCCCTCCCTCCCTCCCTTCCTCTCTCTCTCTCCCTCTCTCCCTCCCTCCTTATCTCTCTCTCCCTCTCTCCCTCCCTCCTTATCTCTCTCTCCCTCCCTCCTTATCTCTCTCTCTCCCTCCCTTCCTCTCTCCCTCCTCCGCCTCTCTCTCTCCTCTCTTTCTCCCTCTCCCTCTGCTTGTCTTTCTCGTCCTCTCTCTCTCTCCCCCCTCCTCCTCTCTCTCCCTTCTTCTCTCTCCCTCTCTCTCTCCCTCCCTCTCTCTCTCCCTCTCTCTCCCTCTTTCTCTTTCTCTCTCTCCCTCCCTCCCTCCCTCCTCCGCCTCTCTCTCCCTTTCTCCCTCTCCCTCTGCTTGTCTTTCTCGTCCTCTCTCTCTCCCCCCCTCCTCCTCTCTCTCCCTCTCTCCCTCTCTCCCTCCCTCCCCTCTCTCTCTCTCTCCTTCTCTCTCCCTCCCTCCCTCCCTCCCTTCCTCTCTCTCTCTCTCTCTCTCTCTCTCTCTCTCTCTCTCACCTCCCTGGGCGCCTGCCCCTTCAGCACCAGATCAATCTCGGACTGCACGATGTTCCACGGATACGCAATCGTCACGTTGTACACGTACGAACAGTAGTTTTCTGAAAATCAAATTTCTTTCGTGATATATTCTTGTGAAATAACTTTTAGTTTATAGGAAGGAGAGAGAGAGAGAGAGAGAGAGAGAGAGAGTCGTCCACCCACCCTCTCGCATCTTGCTGATGAGATGGTAGAAGCCGGCCTGGCGCGGATAGATGCAGTGCTTCAGTGGTCTAAAAATGAGGATTTCAATACGATGTGGAATTTTTTTCTGAGTCAAGTTATCAAGTTTCCATTGACGTATATTGCATGAATAGAATTTATCAAAGCGCTGAAACGTATGAATGTTGTTGAAGTAATTTCATCAATTTTGCTCAGTTTATCTTCACTTGGAAGTACTGTGAAGTACATACGCGTGACTTAATACTTTGATGAATATTCCACATTATTTTATATTATATTTCACCCACCGTAGTCCGTTCTTCTTGGCGTACTCGTCGCTCTTCCTGGTTGTCCACGGAGACTTGTCCGTGCCCTCGGGGAACAGAAGGATCTGGAGAGGAACCTATCGATAAATCGATTTATCGATTGATTGATTGATCGATATTCGCTATACAAGATAACGAAATATATATAACGAAAATTGGCGGAACTCACCTGATAGTTCTTTCCTAGTCCCTTGTAGTAGTCGATGGCATTCTCCAGTGTCTCCTTGTCCTTCTCCATGTTTCTCTCCAGAAACACAAACTGATTCGCAGCCATGCCGAATCCTGCAACAAAGAATTTGTGCTACCCCACTCTTTAGAATTACGATACGAGAATAATTTGATCTACTCCACTCGCTTAGGATTACGATATGATAATAATTTGACCTACTCCACTCGCTTAAGATTACGGTAGGAAAATAATTTGAGCTACTCCATTCGCTGAAGATTACGAAAAGAGAATAATTTGATCTACTTCACTCGCTTAGGATTACGATAGGAGAATAATTTGACCTACTCCACTCGCTTAGGATTACGGTAGGAAAATAATTTGAGCTACTCCAATCGCTGAGGATTACGACAGGAGAATAATTTGATCTACTCCACTTGCTTAGGATTACGATAAGAGAATATTTTGACCTACTCCACTCGCTTAAGATTCCGGTAGGAAAAAAATTTGAACTACTCCATTCGCTGAAGATTACGATAAGAGAATAATTTGATCTACTTCACTCGCTTAGGATTACGATAGGAGAATAATTTGACCTACTCCACTCGCTTAGGATTACGGTAGGAAAATAATTTGAGCTACTCCAATCGCTGAGGATTACGACAGGAGAATAATTTGATCTACTCCACTTGCTTAGGATTACGATAAGAGAACATTTTGACCTACTCCACTCGCTTAAGATTCCGGTAGGAAAAAATTTGAGCTACTCCATTCGCTGAAGATTACGATAGAAGAATAATTCGACCTACTCTACTCTACTCGCTTAGGATTACGGTAGGAAAATAATTTGAAGATTACGATAGAAGAATAATTCGACCTACTCTACTCTACTCGCTTAGGATTACGGTAGGAAAATAATTTGAGCTACTCCAATCGCTAAGGATTACGATAGGAGAATAATTTTTATACTACATTTGTTTAGGATTACTGTAGGAGAATAATTTTATCTACTGCATTCGCTTAGGATTAGGGTAGGAAAATAATTTGTGATACTCCATTAGCTTATGATTACGATAGGGGAATAATTCGACGTACCGGCTCCGGGCAGGCTCTTGAGCTGTGCCTTCATGGTGATCTTGTTGGTGGTGATGAGCCAGGGATTCATCTGATAGAGCGACGACCACAGGTACATCCAGTCGAGTCTAGAAATGTGTAGAGGATATTGTATATTTTATGTTTCATAGAGCCTGGTGTTATCGATTGCCACTCATGAAACGTATATTTTTCTATTCTACTCTGTGTCACTCCTCTGCATATCTTCTCTTTTTATTTTCTCTCTCTATCACTCCATCTCTCTCTCTCTCTTTCTCTCTCCCCCCTCTCTCTCTCCCCCTCTCTCTCTCCCTCTCCCTCTTTCTCTTCCTGCTCTCCTCTTTCTCCCTCCCCCCTCCCCCACCTCGTCCTGTGGTTCATGATGATGAGTGCCGCCTCATCCGCGTCGATCGCATCGCCACTCACTCGGAACGTCACACCGAACACCCACTCGAGGAACGTCTACAGGGAACATTTCGAAAGGTGACGTCATGTGAAAAATAGACCAACTCCTAACATCCTCACATCCTCACTCGAGAACGGTTTCCAAGGATAAGTTCGAATTTTACATCATCGACCAGCACTGTTTTAGGCGAGAGAATTGTCCGCAGTATGCACAGTGAATTGAAGTAGCAATGAGCTAGACAAAATCACCACTCCAGAAGCGTTTGTGTTTTGTACAGAGAATATTGTTGTAAAAAATACCACATTGGGGTAAGGAGGGAGATAGAGGAAGCAGAGAGAGAGAGAGGGGGGGGGGGGAGAGAGCCTGCCACCCCACCATGGGAATGACCATCCAGAATGAGATGGCCCTGTCCATGTAGCTCCTCCACAGCCAGTGCTGGCCAGTGTACAGCAACGGCAGGAACATCGTGATGATGTAGTTGCCGAATACCGACGTGATCTGAACATAGTTATCACACACCTCTTTCACACCTCACATCTTCTCTTTTTCCCCTCTTCAATCTTTACTCTCTGCGGGCAAAAATTTCTACTGTTTAATTCTCTCTTCTGTTATCTTCAATTCTCTATGACACAACACTGTAGTGTTCTGAATTAATAAAAACCTTCAGCACTTTCTGAATAGAGACGTGATCTGAATTTGATATCAACTCCATTTCGTCTTCCTCTTCTCATTTCAGTATCGCTTATATATTGTTGTCATTCCTATTCTACTAATTCACTTTTCTTCATTCTCTTTTAGGTAGATACAGTAAAATCTTTCGAATACTTGAACTGTTGTCTTCGTCTTATTCTTATCACAGCAGAATATTGAATGTAACATCCCATCAAAACCATAGCGTAGAAACTGAACGAACTGACGATGAGCGCAGCAAGAGCGCAAAGGAGCGCAACAAGCCAGCAACAATAAATGAAAATGCTAGATGCTCGATCACTCACCAAAATCACAATACCATACAGCCAGCCAACAAGTGGCCGGAGCGGAGACAGCAGTCTCCCCAGCAAACTCATTCCAATCGATGTCAGTCAATCAATCAATATTAGTAATCAGTAGGTGATAGTGAGAAGGGAGGGAGTGATCCAATCACACGGGTCCAAGTTGAATCGATCGTATCCAGGCGGGTGCGCGCCGTAGCCAGGGCAGACTGACCTATTTGCGGTAGGCGTGTGTGTGTGTGTGTATGGATTCGGGAAATCACGCCATGACTACAACTCATCATTTCACTTTCTGGGAAGGAAGATATCCGATTTCATGACGTGATCAGTCCATCATTCGCAACATTGTTCTCACCGCATATGTGCAGTGTCTGCATTTGAGACCGCGCATTCGGGTTACACCCCGAAGATCCAGCTATCATTCCCATCTCATTGCAAGTGCGTGTGTACTTTCAGCCGGCGCAGGGTTGCCACAGTCCAGCTGGCGGGCTGCCAGCCGGCGAGCGGTCGACCTCCCCTCGTAAACGGGCCAGGCTGTGCGCGGGGCCAGCACAAAAGACCATCTGACCATCCGCCCTCTTTCTCTACACACAAAACGCATCGATCGCAGCATGCACACCAACGAATCCGAAAACCCATCAACCGCGTGCAGGTTGCCGGGTTGTTCTCATCATCATAGAAGGGCCTCCCGTCGAGTCGACCTTGCCTTGTGTGTGTGCGCTATCGCGGCTAGCAATCGCCTCCTCACACACACACACAACAGTCAGCCCGCCCACCTGCCGTTTAACTTCAAGGCCACTCGCAGGGCGAGGGGACAAGGCTGGCTGAGACGCGTCTTCGAAAGTTCACCGCCGATTCACATCACGCTCCAGTCATGGATGTGTGCAGCGTGTGTCTGTGCACTTAACACAAAGACGGCATCGATTGATGAATGCAGGAGGCGGTGGGGCTAGTAGAGTGCAATGCATCGGCAATTAGATCTGACGCAATATCGATTAGCGGGGGTGGAAAGATTTCGAAAATGGTTATAAGCATCGTCGCCGGACCAACAGTTGGCTGTGATTCGATTCTTCATAACACGGATCACGAGGAAACTGTCGGCCGAGCGGCGCGCAACCAATTTTTTTCGAATTTCGAAACGTACAGAAACGAACAAAACGTAACAAAACCTACTCCGGACAATACAGTCAAATTCGTAAAAAAGGCAGTCGCCCGGCCCAGCTGAGTATGGATCTAGTCATGTTCGCTGCTGGAATACGACCGAGAGTGCATACCCAGAGGGGCCGAGCGACTGAAGGGGAAATCGGTGGCAGGAATACAGAAACTCACCTTGCAGAGAAATATATAGTAGAATGCAGTCCTGTCAGAGCGTTCTAGGAACATAGAAATATAGAATAGGCTGGAGGGTCCGACGAGTGCAGCCTATCTTGATCGCAGCGATCTCAACAATACCATTTTCGAGGCGAGGGCAGCCGGAGACAGCGGTCCGACGGAGGGGGCGGGGCCGGCGCCGGCAGACGGTACTCTCCCGCGCGCGCCAAATTCAAATCGCCGGCGAGAGAGCGCGGCTGGAGCGGAGTGCGTAGACGGGCGGCGTGCGGTTCTTTTGTGCGTGTACGTTGTTGTTGCCACTCGGCGGTGCGCGCCCGCCCCTCGCCTCCTCCGGGCCTCTCACTCGCGGATTATCGATCGGATCAGCTGACAAGATAGTGATGGGAAGATCGGGGGATCTTGATACCGTGAAGAGATAGACTATGCAGCTGGCCCGGCGCGTTGCGTAATATAGCGTGGCAGATTCGTCGGCGGCCCCTTTTCGAGGACACGGATATGGCTGTAATCCCCCTAGCAGATACTCACTGTAAGCCGGTAAACAATATTACGCAGAGTTGTAACACATATCGATCTCAAAAAGGTCAGCCGCCCGTGAGCCGACTGTAGATCTCAATCTTGCCCCTCTCTTCCGGTCGCTTTGCAAAACGCGGCGCAAATAGCGTGCAAACGAAACAACCAACCGCAATATCGGCGCACAATATTTTGCAATCGCGTCACTATCACAACAAACGGAGAGAGCTTTCCACAAGTGTTCCAAAACAGTTTTATCCAAACACTTCTCTCCCGGTTTACAGCGATCTCACGTACGCGCGCTCTCTCTCTCTCCCTCTCCCTCTCACACTCATACCATTTATCCAACATTGCCGTTGGGAAGCCATATTCGCGGCGAGTTCAAAAGAGATGATATCCATTGTCTCATTGTTGCAAGAGGACCATCACATCAATGGTCCTCAGCCGGAGGCAGTGGTAGATTAGAAAGCCATTCAGTCGCGCTCCCACCACTGTCACACGCGGTAATCTCATCATACAGTAATCCCCATACAGTAATCCGCTAATCCGACAAGTACTCGAGAAGTCAAGGTTGTCACTCACCAAATGACAGGCGATATGAAAAAAGACGGATCATGAAATAATGATATTATATGGATGTGAAACTATACGCTGAAACTATAAACTTGAAACGTATGGCACAACGCGCGGCTTTTTCGAAACGCATTTCTAAAAGTCAGCGCACCCGCTGTCTCATTACCCATTCCGCTCCCCTTACATCTCTCTCTCTCTCTCTCTCTCTCTCTCTCTCTCTCTCTCTCTCTCTCTCTCTCTCTCTCTCTCTCTCTCTCTCTCTCTCTCTGTCGGCTCTTCTTTGTTCCTGCAACGGTCTTTCTCCCCCACCCCCCGCCTAGACAGTCGGGTGGCTCGGGTGGAAGTGGAAGAGAGACAGAGAGAGAGAGAGACAGACAGAGCGAGAGAGAGAGAGAGAG
>CAWZYM010000344.1:0-25000 GCA_963966185.1 Rhabditoides inermis | reverse complement strand
CCACTAACAACGTCTCAAATTTGTTGAGCAGTGAGTATCTTTACATAACATAAACACAAATCACACAAAACAGATCGAAACAGTTAGAAACGAACATTCTTCTTCAATTCATCTTCAGAAACCCGTGATAATAGAGATAATGGACTTGACAATTCCGTCGTATTTCAAATGTACATATTTCAAGTGTTGCGTTGTGCAGTGTTGTGCAGCACTCTCCATGCACTTCGATCGAAAAGGGCATTTCTCTATTGTCTCGTCTTTCTCACGCTTTTATTATAAAAATCGGTCAACTGGTATGTTTATTGAATCATTTTTACGGTTGCATGATAACACGGGAAAAAAACCACTGATATGAAAATGAAGATGGAGCTAATAGTTTCAATCGAGCACGAGTGAACAGCGGCGAGGGTAACTTGTGCTCACTCGAGGTAGCCTCCATCTGACGCACTGTCGGATCGGTGAATATAACAGCATTTGCGGACGAGTTGTAATAAGGAGAGAGTAACAACAAGCAATTTAAAGTTATTGAATTGAATAATTTATATTACAGTAATAGTTTGCGTTATACATCAATAATAATAATTAACACATTCATGAAAAGGTCAAAGTGAAATGCGTAAACAGAAATAGAAACCATTCCAAAATGGTGGTCACAGTGATTCGGTCTTTGTAGTCTCTCGTTCAATCTAGTTACATCAATGATGTCTGTTAGCGAAAACGAGATCGATTTTTCCTGTTCTTTCTCCGTTCGTATTTCGGACCCAGAATGAATGATTGATAAAGAAGAAAACATAATGACGATATGAAATAATATTGGATAAACTTTAGAAAAAAATTGGATAACTACGATAGAAACTGCAAACGTTATGAAGACTTTGCCCTTTTCATGTGTTTCGTATTTTGCTGTGTCGATCACTGATCCAATGCACTCACGCAACAAGTGATAGCCATATCGTCGAAAACACTGTGAAGTATGCAGATAGTTGAGAGCCAATCTATCAAAACGTATGAGAGTTCGTATTGATTTCCAAAGTGAATTGTAGAGATTGAACAAAGATGAAGAAATGAAGCCAATGATATGGATTTTGTTATGTCGCTCCAGTAAGTGGTTCTGAAAAGTATGCACTTAGGGAAAAAATACGATGAACAAAAAGTGTAAATTAGATTTGATTTCATATTACAGTATGTTTTGTTTATTAAAGTAATTGTTATCATTGTTATAACTCACCCAGTGAAGCTGTGTGTGTATTCCCGATACAGTCTCACTTGCCGCACAAGAATAGTAATCGAACAAAGCAGAACTACCTCACAGAATATTTCGACATGCATCAGTGAAGTGAAAAGGATTTTTATTCGAGAAAAGACCAACCGTTGAGACTCGAATCCATGTGATCGCAACACTTCCGGAACAAAGTTGAGCATGTCAATGACAGTGAGAAAGGTGAGGAAAATCTGAAAATGCCACTGAGTAAAGTGAAGAGAGTGAGAGAAAAAAGGAACAGAGCGAATGAGATACAGAGAGAGGGTTGAGAGAGAGAGAGAGAGAAAGAAAGAAAGAAAGAAAGAAAGAAAGAAAGAGAGAGAGAGAGAGAGAGAGAGAGAGAGAGAGAGAGAGACAGAGAGACAGAGAGACAGAGAGACAGAGAGACAGAGAGACAGAGAGACAGAGAGACAGAGAGACAGAGAGACAGAGAGACAGAGAGACAGAGAGACAGAGAGACAGAGAGACAGAGAGACAGAGAGACAGAGAGACAGAGAGACAGAGAGACAGAGAGACAGAGAGACAGAGAGACAGAGAGACAGAGAGACAGAGAGACAGAGAGACAGAGAGACAGAGAGACAGAGAGACAGAGAGACAGAGAGACAGAGAGACAGAGAGACAGAGAGACAGAGAGACAGAGAGACAGAGAGACAGAGAGACAGAGAGACAGACAGACAGACAGACAGACAGACAGACAGACAGACAGACAGACAGACAGACAGACAGACAGACAGACAGACAGACAGACAGACAGACAGACAGACAGACAGACAGACAGACAGACAGACAGACAGACAGACAGACAGACAGACAGACAGACAGACAGACAGACAGACAGACAGACAGACAGACAGACAGACAGACAGACAGACAGACAGACAGACAGACAGACAGACAGACAGTCAGACAGACAGACAGACAGACAGACAGACAGACAGACAGACAGACAGACAGACAGACAGACAGACAGACAGACAGACAGACAGACAGACAGACAGACAGACAGACAGACAGACAGACAGACAGACAGACAGACAGACAGACAGACAGACAGACAGACAGACAGACAGACAGACAGACAGACAGACAGACAGACAGACAGACAGACAGACAGACAGACAGACAGACAGACAGACAGACAGACAGACAGACAGACAGACAGACAGACAGACAGACAGACAGACAGACAGACAGACAGACAGACAGACAGACAGACAGACAGACAGACAGACAGACAGACAGACAGACAGACAGACAGACAGACAGACAGACAGACAGACAGACAGACAGACAGACAGACAGACAGACAGACAGACAGACAGACAGACAGACAGACAGACAGACAGACAGACAGACAGACAGACAGACAGACAGACAGACAGACAGACAGACAGACAGACAGACAGACAGACAGACAGACAGACAGACAGACAGACAGACAGACAGACAGACAGACAGACAGACAGACAGACAGACAGACAGACAGACAGACAGACAGACAGACAGACAGACAGACAGACAGACAGACAGACAGACAGACAGACAGACAGACAGACAGACAGACAGACAGACAGACAGACAGACAGACAGACAGACAGACAGACAGACAGACAGACAGACAGACAGACAGACAGACAGACAGACAGACAGACAGACAGACAGACAGACAGACAGACAGACAGACAGACAGACAGACAGACAGACAGACAGACAGACAGACAGACAGACAGACAGACAGACAGACAGACAGACAGACAGACAGACAGACAGACAGACAGACAGACAGACAGACAGACAGACAGACAGACAGACAGACAGACAGACAGACAGACAGACAGACAGACAGACAGACAGACAGACAGACAGACAGACAGACAGACAGACAGACAGACAGACAGACAGACAGACAGACAGACAGACAGACAGACAGACAGACAGACAGACAGACAGACAGACAGACAGACAGACAGACAGACAGACAGACAGACAGACAGACAGACAGACAGACAGACAGACAGACAGACAGACAGACAGACAGACAGACAGACAGACAGACAGACAGACAGACAGACAGACAGACAGACAGACAGACAGACAGACAGACAGACAGACAGACAGACAGACAGACAGACAGACAGACAGACAGACAGACAGACAGACAGACAGACAGACAGACAGACAGACAGACAGACAGACAGACAGACAGACAGACAGACAGACAGACAGACAGACAGACAGACAGACAGACAGACAGACAGACAGACAGACAGACAGACAGACAGACAGACAGACAGACAGACAGACAGACAGACAGACAGACAGACAGACAGACAGACAGACAGACAGACAGACAGACAGACAGACAGACAGACAGACAGACAGACAGACAGACAGACAGACAGACAGACAGACAGACAGACAGACAGACAGACAGACAGACAGACAGACAGACAGACAGACAGACAGACAGACAGACAGACAGACAGACAGACAGACAGACAGACAGACAGACAGACAGACAGACAGACAGACAGACAGACAGACAGACAGACAGACAGACAGACAGACAGACAGACAGACAGACAGACAGACAGACAGACAGACAGACAGACAGACAGACAGACAGACAGACAGACAGACAGACAGACAGACAGACAGACAGACAGACAGACAGACAGACAGACAGACAGACAGACAGACAGACAGACAGACAGACAGACAGACAGACAGACAGACAGACAGACAGACAGACAGACAGACAGACAGACAGACAGACAGACAGACAGACAGACAGACAGACAGACAGACAGACAGACAGACAGACAGACAGACAGACAGACAGAGAGACAGAGACAGAGAGACTTACTCGCGAAGAGGACATACAGAAGTTGCCTCTGAAAGCTCTCGCGCCCCGCCACAATAGAAACATTCACTGAACGATGAGAGTCCCTAGCTGAGCTCCGTGTACCCGCTCCAACTGTTGTCGTCCACATCTCCTCATCTCTCCGCTCGTCGGTTTTGCTCCTTCCGAGTTGTCCTGAATGCAATCGCACGTTATTATTAGATTAAAGGATGACTACGGACAATAAAAATTGGTCTCGCCTCGAAGTCCCTGACAGAGATATTCAAGGTGCAATATCTCTGTTTTTTTTCAAAAGATATCAAAATATGTTCAATGGGTTATTGTAATGCTTACGAGAGTTTCCCCGAATTGCGTTGACAGATTTTTGAAAACTTCATTTTTTTAGCGAGTTTTAGCCTTACTCTAACTTATTTCAAACATATTTTCAGAACTTTTATCTAGTAGGTGTTTCTAGCCATTATGTAAGGTTACTATTAACACAAAAATATGACATACACAAATATTGCCCGGTTACATTCTTTAAAGGGACAAACCACTCTAAATTTTGTGTATGAACGAAGAATTCCACGTTCAAGAAAATGAAAATACAATCACTTTTGATGAACATGACATATGTTTTAAATGAACAGAAAATGCATAAAACGCGTTGCAAAATTATACGCATAGTGTACTGCGGGGACAATATGTGCGGATGGAGTGTGATATACGACACTAAAGCACACTCCAACTGCAAAAACTGTCTTCTCAGTACACTATATCCACAGAATGCGAAAATTTCGCAACGCGTTTTCTGCATGTTCGGTTCATTTTTAATTTATGGTTTGTTGTTGAAAAGTGATTGTATTTTCATGTTCTTCCAAGTGCTAATCGTAGTTTATGTTGCTATGTACGAAATTCAAGGTGGTATGTTCCTTTAACACAGCACTGACGACCTGATTGCAATACGTTCTGTAAAGTTCAGTTGCTAGTCTAGTAGTGGAGAGGGCTCACCATCCTGAAACTATAACACTATCATGAAAAAACAAAAAGAAATCGCTACAATGTAACGTTCAGACCGTTCACAATTCACAACTGATTACTGTGAAACCTTCAGTTTTATACGCAAACGCATTTTATACGCAAAGTTTTATATGTAAATGCACTGAAATTTGTGAAACGGTCTTCGGGCACAGCATAAGCAAATGTACTGCTGGGAAATTGGGAAATGAACTAGTGTCTCTTGGTACATATGTAAATTCATGTGTAAACTATAACTTATCGTTCCAGTACATTCCAAGTTTTGTTCCTTGCGCGCGAACGGTGAAAAACAGCTATGACGCGGATGACGCGCAATTGGTGCTGTGATATTTGAACTGGAGAAATGGCGGGAACTTTATCTCCATCTACTTTCATCTTGTTTCCAATCATTTTTTTGTGTTTGCTTTTCTGTAGAAAAAAATTATAATTTATACAACATCAACATTCGTGAAACACCATCAGTTGGTTTGGTAATAAATATTTAAGATTCGCCGATTCGTGAATAGTTCTCAAAGGAATACTAATCGGCAGCACTTTTCCCACGTCCGATTGTGGCAGAAAACGACACGGTCGGGACTGTGGGGAGGATACAAAAGGAGACGTCGACATTCCGTCTGCACAGTCATGTCTCTCGTGTTCCAATGTCTTCTCGCTGCCGCGTTGGTTGCGTTCGCAATGGCCAACTGCCGATACCTTCGAACAATCGACACAATGATTATACCGGCAGAGAATGGACGGGAATTCCAAGGAGAGAGGGACCAGCTCGGCAGGTGGACGGAGGGCACCACGTTTACCACCATATGCAAGAAGGGTGAGTTCGTCTCTCTCTCTCTCTCTCTCTCTCTCTCTCTCTCTCTCTCTCTTTCTCCCTTTCTCTCTCTCTCTCTCGTTTGATTGGCCAGGGACAATGAGTCCTCTGTGGTGGAAAATATATACCTTCAGGTTTCGGTCCCAAGAATCCCAAGGCCTATAGACAAAAGATGACGTGTAAAAACGGGAAGTTCCTCAACCAGTTTGGCAACGAGGTTAGTCGTTTTTCAATCTACATTATATTACAGTGAAAACAGTAAAATATTATATAATAAAACGATGCGGTTTATTTTATTATGATGATACAGCAAAATGGATTGGTTTCAGCAAGAGCTATGCTTCCGGCTGAATTTGGAACGCGTGCCGACCGGTCTCCCAGTGTCCTATACAACACAATAAGAGACTCGCAAAATCGAAAATTGATAAACAATTATTCTTAAATACGCAAACCAATATTTGATAAACACATTTTATCGTTTCGCACGTTTTTGTCCGAGTAAACAAGACGGCAAGAATACAAGAAACCAATGTGCGAGTGTCAAATATGTAATTCGACAACATTAATGATCACGGTACGATTCAAGAAAATATAAGTGTTTAGTGTAGTTACGGAATAAAAAATCTGGGTTTGAATCGCACCAATCAAAAACTAAGAAAAAGACTGTGCTGTAGTATGAATATGTTTTTTCGTGGAAACATGTGCAGGTGTGTTTTAATCTTTAATGTGCTCGAAATGTGAAAAAGGTCCTTTGTCCGAAACTTGTACGAAACTGTGAGGTATTAGCCTGTGAGGTATATGTGTATTCTAAGCTAACGAGTTGGTAGGTGACTCTTCGAAATATTGTTTTCCAGGGTTTGAGTGAAACATAAGTAACTGAATAACTAACATTACAGCTCACCTCCGGAATCTCGAACCTGTTCGTCGCCCCGCAGTACAACGAGACGGTCACCGTCGATATTCCCGGACAGGGTGCGTTATCGATTTATTGATTATGCATGGGGTGTTGATAAACTACAGTAATCTGTAATATCTCTTTCGTTTCCCCGGGGGAGTATTTGATTTCCTGTAATGAGTCACACACACACACAATCTTTCGTCTCTACCCGTTGCCCTTGTTTCGCACATTTATTACCTTCGAGGTTTCACCTGTAATCTCGGATAGCTTATCAGTAGCATATCTGTGGCGCTGCTGCACACCAGTTCTCGGTCTCTCTCTTTCATCAGTTATCGCATTATCACTAAGCACTAGCCCCCTCTGCACTCATTTCCCTAAACGGATGTGGGACAGATTACAGTTCACAGATTATCTCACACGTGTACAATGCTCATTATTTTGGTATTTAAAACCAGGAACCAATCGATAAATCAATATCCATTCATTCAGGCTCTATCCTGCACACGACCTATGGCAACGGACTGCGCGACATCTTTGCGGTGGCGTTCTACTCGATTGTGTGGATCACGGTGCACGCCGTCATCCAGGAGTACGTCATGGACAAGCTCGTGCGCAGGGTGAGTGTTCAAGGCGCGCACTTGGTGTGATTTGAATAGTATATAAGCGCAGGGTGGGCGTCTAAAAAGAGCTTCCTATCAAGCCATTTCAAAATCTTCTCTTTTGCAAAATATATACTTGTGATGAAACGTATTGTACGTGATAAATTGTGGAACATTTCATATAAGGTTCCTGAATTTTGGGGGGGGCATATTTGAAGAGATAGAGTAGATTATCTTTTAAAAGGACTTCCGTAAGAGAAGAGTTTGTGTTACTATGTGAGGTATTAGGTATATGTGAGGTATTATAAGCTTCCGTGGAACGTTCTTGCACCTGGATAGAAACTCTGAAGAACTGTGAGAAGTGTCATCTGGTAGCAATGAATGTATCGATTTCAGTCACAATGTTGTCTGCTGGGAGGAGTCTACTTATACCGAGAAGAATCTGATCATATGGTGCGAGATGAACAGGAAAGAGTTCCTCATTCCTACCGTATACGACGCTGACGCGCGCACCTGCCTCTACCTCACATACAACCACTATGCTGTTCCGTCTATGACAGATTCGACAATTGAATCGACCAATCGAGCGCTCCATAAACGGTAAGTCGACCAAGTGTGGAACAGTACTTTAGTATCGTGAGGTACAACATTTTAAATATGATGTCTAACATTTCAGTTGTCGCGCGTTTATGGAAGAAGACTTCATACCGATTGATGTCAACTACTTGATGAATGGAAAGATCAATGTCCTGTTTCAAGAGGTTTAGAAATGTGAAGAGAGAGAACGGTTGACACGATGCACTCAGAATCACCCGGTCCGACTACCCGGTTCTCCATCGACCATCAATGGATTCGCGGACGAACTGGGATGGAACATGTACACGTCTGGAGTGAGACACACGGGCCAGGTGAGTGTCAGTGAGTGACGTCACGAAAGAGTCAGTGAGTGACGTCACGAAACATGTGTGTTTAGTCGGAAGTGAACAGGCAGCGGTGGCTTCGTCCCTCCGGTGAGTTTATACGACTGCTACGAAAAAGTGCAATGGGAACGTTGTTCAGGTCCGCGCAATTCCAAGTTGACTGCTCTCGGAGGGGCGTACACTCTCGGATTGATACTCAGGGGAGAAGAACTCAAATACACTGACGTCGCACCGTTCACTGAACTGCCCATACTCTGCGCCGCTAGTGAGTCTCTCTCTCTCTCTCCTCTCTCTCTCTTCTCTCTCTCTCTCACTCCCCTCTTTCTCTCTCTCTCTCACTCCCCTCTTTCTCTCTCCCTCACTCCTTCACTTTAGCTCTGAACGCTGAGACGACGACGTTTGTGGAGTGCAACTGTCCGATGACGTCTGAGTGCACAAACGACAGGAAGTGTGTGTGTCCGAGCAACTTCAAGGATCGACACAGCCAGTTCGAGTACCTGGACGGATCCGCTGTGAGTCAACCCACATTGAGTGAATGGACATTCTGAGTGTTTTCTGTGATCACTCAGAATGTCTGACCGAGACAATTTGAGTGTTTTCTATTTTGAGTGTTTCCCGACAATTACGACACATTTTGAGCGATTTTCGATTCACTCAGATTGTCCCTAAATGTGAAATTGTACAATGAATCATGGAATGATATTAAACAAAAATGGACAAACAATCACTTATTAAAAACATTCATTGAAATGTGTGGCATGCAACATATTATACAATTTACGAAAATCTACAATTTATAAAATGCTTCTAAAGATAAACGACTATATTCAATAACAATTATATATATATATGTCAAACGTACACTTAGAAATATGAAATCTATGAAGCCATGTTAAACAAACTTATACAAAGTAAAGTAAAAAAGGAGAGTGAATCTGTACAGTGAAATCACACCTGTTTAAAAGGGCCTCCACACAGAAGGGAAGTTAGAGGGAGGAGGAGTTGGGTACAGGGAGTCGTTGGAGATACTCATCGAGTAAATCACACTCTCATCGTGGGGCGGATCACCATCGGGTACCTATAACACTTAAATTTACAATTTCAAACTACAGTATACCATAAAAATCAATAATCTGTGCAATTACATCAACTAACCTGTTGGGCTTGTCCAGCTCGCTCTTCCTGTGACGTTGGACCGGTGCTGGTTCCTCCACCACTTGTTGTGAACTGGCTGCCCCACAAGGGCATCATGTAGGGCGCGTTGTATCCTTGCTGATTTTCTCCTGGCAGAGCAGCGACGAACCTGCATCCCTGAAAAGTAAAATGCATTAAGTATTAGTTTGTCAAAATTGTTTTGTCTTACTTGGACAGAAATCATTTTGTCGGTATAAGGGTTGTATATAAGGCCGTGCTTCGAATCTGCGGTTGACGAACCGTGCAGTACGGCGTCCGTCCGCGTTAACGGCCTATCGTAACTCTGAAAACGAAAACAATAAATAATCTTCACTTTACAACAATAAACAATGGGCAAACCGTGTGTGGGGGGTGGGTCACGTGTTGCGTATCGCCTACGCCAGAGCATTACGATTACAAATGATCGGCGTAGAACATTATGAGAATTGCTTCATCAAGTGATGGGTGGGTGAGAGTGCGTGGTAAAGTGTTTTTTTGCTGGTTGCGGAGAAAACATTATAAGCAAGGGAAAGGAAGAATTGACAATAATCAAGCTGCGCAGTGTAGAGAAATGGTTGAAATGTATTTGATGTGTGCAAACTTGTCAGAGTATGTGAGTAGTCGGTTTGATATTGATCCGTTTAAATAATCGCCTACAACAACAGTATGCAACATCTCGAAAATATTGACTTCTGTCTGTTTTCAGATTAGCATATTACAAAAATCAGAAGCAAGAAATGATTTTAGCTCCACAGCTTATCGTAGGATCCCGCTGTGATTTTTGTCCGTTTGCATAATAATCTACAACAGTAATAAACAACTTGAAAGATATCAACTGAATTCCAATGTGATGTATGTATATGTAGATTATTGTCCGTATTTAAATTGGCATATCTCAAAGACCGCTGCTTCTCTCGTGAATTCCACCGTGACTTGTGTCGATTTCCAGAATCGCCGACGACTCCAGGAGGCTACTACTCGTATGGCAGGAGGGACAGCCTGAACAGGACCAGGTTCCTGCTGGTCCGCACCAGGTGAGCAGGGAAGGGTGAAGGTCCTTTAAAGGGGGTTGGCCGCGTTTCGAAGGTCTTGTTTTTGGTGCAGTGCGGGGAGTCAAAGATTCTTCCAATGTGAGGTTTGACCAGATTTTTTTTTGTCTAATATTCAAACGGTCTCTCCAAACGAGGTGCGCAGGGGGTGAAGGTAAGTGTTTTGTTTGAAAAGTTGTTTGATAGATAGCACCATAGCACAACAGCGCTTCGAAGGGAGTGGACAGGGGGTGTGAAGTCTCTTCCAAAATGCGGTTTGACCAGATTTTTTTGTCTAATATTCAAACGGTCTCTCCAAACGAGGTGCGCAGGGGGTGAAGGTAAGTGTTTTGTTTGAAAAGTTGTTTGATAGATAGCACCATAGCACAACAGCGCTTCGAAGGGAGTGGACAGGGGGTGTGAAGTCTCTTCCAAAATGCGGTTTGACCAGATTTTTTTTAAAAGTTTATACTGCCTCTCCTTAGTATGCGTGTTTCAGCTGCGGTTTCGGCAAGGAGGCGTACAAGCGCATCACCCTGCCGGGCGGGTCGACCGTGGAGCAGCTGAAGACAACGGTGAGTTGGGGGAAAGAAGAGGCCGAGGAGGCTATGCGCGCCATGGCTGCTTGTGCACGGCGGTCGCGCGCTAGCAGCGCGGTTTGGAATGTACTCAAGCGATTAGACTTGATGCTATTCTCATAAAACATGAGAAATGGCGAGGACTATTTCACTGTGTTTTAGGTGGAAAAGGCGCTGCGCATGGGCACCGCTACTGCTATCCTCACTCTTCCCGATAGGGTGAGTCTTAATATTTAATTATGTTTCAATTATTCAATGTAAAAGATAATTGATGTTTTGATTATACACGATGCATGCAAGAAGAAGCCTTCATGTGGTGAGCGAGGAGGGTGAGCGTGTGAAATTTCATGTTTCACGGTTTCAATGATACACATAAGTGTATGTATACTTTGCGCCAGAGCGATAGTTTCCGATCTACCTCGCTTGCAGTTCGAAACACGATGCCATAACCGTCTGCCTCTCTTGTTTTGCGCGCTATTGCCGAGAGCTGACTCTCCGTCTTCCTCTGATCTACCCCACCGCAAGCATATAACTATAAAGATGCTTGCAACGAGGCGGGCACGGTATGACTGAAAGGGGAAAATGGCATTGATCCTTCACTATCACTCGGCTGGACACCAATTGTAGGAGACTAGAAGCTTTCCTGCACAGTGGACTAGATAGGCGACTAGTCAAATAACACTAGTTAACTATGGAATGAGGAAAAAAGCAAGTTTTCATTATTTCCAAAAAACGAAAGAAAAGAAAAAGAAAGAAACGTGTTGCAATATTTTTTTCTGAGCTGAATTTATCTCTTTCACACAAAGATTAATCATTTATTCATTCGCCCACATAAGTTTCCGATATTACATTTATCACTCACTCACATGATATTGATTTTAGTGGTATGAATACGAACCTAGGTGAAATTACTCCTACACCTCACACTATTGTATTCGAAAACGCTTTGCAAATGAGAGTTGTACTATAATGTACTTTTGCTGATTTTGCTTTTCAGATAAACTATTTCCTTTATCCCAATACCATACATTCCATAGTATGTTTTTTGTTAGAAAATCAAGACCTATGCTATGAGTATGATTCGAGAAAAAATATCGGTTGCGGCATCCGAAATATCCAAGAAAACTTCTCTCTTTCTGCCACTGAACGTGTTCACGACGACGGTGTACCTCAAATGAGCCCGCCCACTCTGCGCTCATTGGTCGCTCGGCCCCCCTCCGTCTCTGCAAGTTGATTGGCCGAACGCGCATGTCCCGCCCTTCGCTCAGCCACTCTCTCGTCATCCTTTCGCGTCTGACTCTTTCACGAACGGTCGCTCTCTGCGAAGAGGAGGAATTGTCTGGGGGGCAGTTGCACCGAGTCGATGGGGGTCGGCAACGTCTAAGAATTCCTACAGTGTCCTTTCGTTTTTGTAATATTATTCTGTATAAATGACCTTTTTCACATGCACTGTATTTGAACAAACATATTATATTAGTATAAAAAACGAGATTACAAGTAGACAAGAATAACTACAGGAAGGGGGAGGGGCATGTGATGTGGATCACAAATATTTCTCTTCACATTCCATATGAGTGGGTTTAGTTTGTAATTTTTATGTTCTATTGTGATGTACATCAAGTATTAGATCAAACAATCATCATAAAATGTTCATTTCATATATTTGATTGTAATGTCAAGTGATCGCAATCCCACGATAGTTGCGTGTTTATTGCTGTTTCCAACAGTGCAACAGGGCTTCATATGTTCATCCGTCCAGTCCATTTTCTGTTCTTTCACTTGTTCTGAATTTATATGTCGGATTCTAAAAATGACATTCATAAGACTCGAGCATTATTGTTATTGTTTGGTACTGTATGAACTATTCTTTCAGATGCTACTCTCATCCCTACTAATGTACCTCGCTTCTGTGAATGAGTTCATTTGCATAGAAGAGGGCGGGACAGAGGAGGAGTGTAAGCCTTCTACAGTATGCTGCGACAAGAATAGTCTGATAGAAAAGAGCCCCCATCCTCCAATTAAATTTCATGCTGTCATGTCATACACGGTGCGAAACATAACAGTGTAGTGTGTGTTTTGTGTTGTAAAGCCATCACATGATAGGAAGACGCATCCGGCTGTGTTGCTACTATCGTCTGCAACGCACCCGCTGAGTGGATTTACTCAAGTTTCTTGGTTATTTACGTCAGTATAACATTATAATCATCCAACTCACACCAATCGTTGCAGTTCAACGAAACCTTCAATTATCATCTATTTTCGGTGAGCACGCTATCCGTGGATCTCACATGCGCGGGAAATGGATCATGGATGTTCGAGGGCGAAGTTATCACGACCTATGCATGCGGCGGATATGGACCAGTAAAAGAATGATCCCGTTCAACTCCCCCCCCCCCCTCCAGCTCTCCGAAGAGATTGATAATAAATCATGCACGACTGACGAGTGGTTGCAGATAATAATATGCAAATGCGTTAGTATTTGTAAACGTTTTATGCTTGCGCTTTTGTTGAATTGGGTCTGGACAAACTTACCCTCTTAACGCAAGTACTTGTTACGACTTTTTCGTTAGCAGATAATATGCAATTGTGACCATAAATTTTAATTTAAATCACCGACCTTACAGTACTATAACCCTAAAAAGGCATTTCAGTTGCTCAAAAACAAAGCATAATTTACATAGAATGTGCTTAAAAAGATCACTTTAAAGCAACAGAGGCGCTTAGTTTATGGCTCGACCCATAAAAACACGAAATAATCAAAGAAAACGCGAAAGAACGGCGTTTCCTCGCTACCTACACGCTTACCAAAATGTGCACGTGCGAAGCTTGGTAAGGCAAATTCGAACTTCGCGCCAAATTGCTTATCGTAAAGTTGAGCTCTGTGCGCATCTCGTCGATATGAGGTTGTCAGAACAAGTCGTTATAGTGTTGTGGTAACGCTCACGGTTTGTGAACCATACTGTGCCGGTTCGATTCCCGCCACGTGCAAGCAGTTTTGCCAAGAGTTTCGATGAACCTTGGTAACGCTAAACGCCCCTGTGCCTTTAAATGTGTTTACAAACCGGGTCACCGAAGTGGGAAAATATCGAAAATGTATCGAACCACTGATTAATAATAAAAATCACTTTCGCTCACAATTTAAATGAATTATGAAATGCATTTTCACAGAACCTACCCTACTGAGATTTGAAGAACAGAGAACAAGCTTAGAAGCGAGAGAGGAGAGAGTTACGAAAACTTGAGATGAATATAGTAAAGTCCTCTCAGTTTTTGTAGGGTACAGTGACGTCTACTTTCCATCCAGATTCCTCCAGCATCCTACTCTCACTGCTGTCTGACTTCGTGAACTGAGGAGGGCAGAAGCCGCTGAAAGAGAATTCAACAATTTCACACGCAGTTCTTTACCTGTCAGCATTGATTTTGACGTAGTATTGAAATTCTGTTTCTCCTTTGTAAATCCATTTTGTTGTATTGTACCTAGAAAATGTAGAATCAACAGGAACATCCGCACTTACAGTGAACAACGACGTTTAGTCAAGGGCATTTCATAGTTATACGTAAAGGAGTTGCAGCCTTTTCTATCTGAAACAATAATAAGAACTTGAAGAATTGCAAAGGAGAGAGAACAAAAAAAAGAGAAGAGAGAGAGAGAAAGAGAGAAATAAATAGAGAGAGGAAGTGAGTGAGAGAGAAAGAGAGGGGAAGAAGGAAAGGGAGTGAGGGAGTGAGAGAGAGAGAGAGAGAAGAAGAGAGAGAGAGAGAGAGAGAGAGAGAGAGAGAGAGAATGAAAAGGGAGAGATGGAGTGAGATGGAGAGAAAGGGAGAGAGAGACGGAGAGAGAGGGAGAGAGAGAGGGAGAGAGAGGGAGAGAGAGAGGGAGAGAGAGGGAGAGAGAGATACTCACTAGTGCACAGCCAGGCACATTCTTCTAGCTGTATCCCATATACGTATAGTTGTTTCCCTGCGACGATCCAAATCGAAAAGTTCACCTCAAACAATTGAAGTTATAGAAATACATCTCCAGTTTCTTGTATGGCCGCGCGTTTTTTTTGCGCTTGGCGGTCTCTTTCTATGATTTGAAAAAAAACAATTCTTTGATTTCGATTTTCGAAGGTCTTTTTTTGATGAGCATCGAGTATGATGATGTTGGGAGATAGTTTATAAAAAGAAAAATAAATAAATACTTAACACATACTTTATCGTGTTTATTAATGAACGAGTAGTATGTGTCCAACGCGGATAGCGAACTGATCTGTAATTAAGTTGATTAAATAAATAAATAAACTTTTTTCGTACCGCAAGAAGTACTGTGACTGCGCCGAGAAACATATAGATGGTAGGGTAGATGGAAGGGTTACTGGTTACTGAATGCGTGGTTACTAGATAGCACTTTTATTGTACATAGCCGGGTAGCCGGGGCAACAAGTTGTCATGAGGAAGGTTGTAACATATAATATGTAGTGCCTCTTGTGGAAGAAAGAAGTGCGTCCCGAAATCACACGAACATATTCAAAGACAAATACCCACAAACATAACGTATATAAATATATTCAATCCGGAATCCACTGACAACGTCTCAAAATTGAAATTTGATAATGTGTGAGCAAGTTTGCGGTACGTAAACACAGAACTCACAGAACATATGAAATCATAAAACACAACAATTGAAAAGAACATGTTTTTTGTCAAATGCTTCATATCATTTCAAAATACAAAAAAAACAAGGATTATAACTAATAAGACACGGGACTTGGCAATTCCGTCAATCTTCTTTTTTTCATAATTTTCAAGTGTTGTGTTGTGCAGTGTTGTGCAGCACTCCCAATGCAGATCGATCGAACAAAAAAGAAATTTATTATACCACAAGGATGCGTCACACATGAAATGCGTGTGAACAATGGCAATGGAGGACCAGCAGTAGAGTGCTAGATGGTATGGCTCTAGAAAACCAGCACTGAGAATCCACGTTGACGATATGTCTTCTGGCTAGCGGCTGACAACGTGTCAGGGTGGTCGCCAACCCACTGCGGTAGCGGAACTTCTTTAGGCCCACTGGCGGCATCGAACCCGTGACCTTTCGATTTAGAGCCGCGCACACATCCACTGCGCTACCGCCGCGCTAAAAAAATTTGGAACGCTTCACGAATTTGCGTGTCATCCTTGCGCAGGGGCCATGCTAATCTTCTGTATTGTTCCAATTTTAGTATATGTTCATTTGGAATGAACAACAAAGCATCTTTTCATTCTCTTGTCTTTATCTTATATATTGAACAGCATGTATGTCTATGTATTTGTTATTTGTACGTATATACGATAACACGTTAAAAAAACCACTGATAAACAACTTGAAAGATATCAACTGAATTCCAATGTGATGTATGTATATGTAGATTATTGTCCGTATTTAAATTGGCATATCTCAAAGACCGCTGCTTCTCTCGTGAATTCCACCGTGACTTGTGTCGATTTCCAGAATCGCCGACGACTCCAGGAGGCTACTACTCGTATGGCAGGAGGGACAGCCTGAACAGGACCAGGTTCCTGCTGGTCCGCACCAGGTGAGCAGGGAAGGGTGAAGGTCCTTTAAAGGGGGTTGGCCGCGTTTCGAAGGTCTTGTTTTGGGTGCAGTGCGGGGAGTCAAAGATTCTTCCAATGTGAGGTTTGACCAGATTTTTTTTTGTCTAATATTCAAACGGTCTCTCCAAACGAGGTGCGCAGGGGGTGAAGGTAAGTGTTTTGTTTGAAAAGTTGTTTGATAGATAGCACCATAGCACAACAGCGCTTCGAAGGGAGTGGACAGGGGGTGTGAAGTCTCTTCCAAAATGCGGTTTGACCAGATTTTTTTAAAAGTTTATACTGCCTCTCCTTAGTATGCGTGTTTCAGCTGCGGTTTCGGCAAGGAGGCGTACAAGCGCATCACCCTGCCGGGCGGGTCGACCGTGGAGCAGCTGAAGACAACGGTGAGTTGGGGGAAAGAAGAGGCCGAGGAGGCTATGCGCGCCATGGCTGCTTGTGCACGGGGGTCGCGCGCTAGCAGCGCGGTTTGGAATGTACTCAAGCGATTAGACTTGATGCTATTCTCATAAAACATGAGAAATGGCGAGGACTATTTCACTGTGTTTTAGGTGGAAAAGGCGCTGCGCATGGGCACCGCTACTGCTATCCTCACTCTTCCCGATAGGGTGAGTCTTAATATTTAATTATGTTTCAATTATTCAATGTAAAAGATAATTGATGTTTTGATTATAAGTACACGATGCATGCAAGAAGAAGCCTTCATGTGGTGAGCGAGGAGGGTGAGCGTGTGAAATTTCATGTTTCACGGTTTCAATGATACACATAAGTGTATGTATACTTTGCGCCAGAGCGATAGTTTCCGATCTACCTCGCTTGCAGTTCGAAACACGATGCCATAACCGTCTGCCTCTCTTGTTTTGCGCGCTATTGCCGAGAGCTGACTCTCCGTCTTCCTCTGATCTACCCCACCGCAAGCATAGAACTATAAAGATGCTTGCAACGAGGCGGGCACGGTATGACTGAAAGGGGAAAATGGCATTGATCCTTCACTATCACTCGGCTGGACACCAATTGTAGGAGACTAGAAGCTTTCCTGCACAGTGGACTAGATAGGCGACTAGTCAAATAACACTAGTTAACTATGGAATGAGGAAAAAAGCAAGTTTTCATTATTTCCAAAAAAACGAAAGAAAAGAAAAAGAAAGAAACGTGTTGCAATATTTTTTTCTGAGCTGAATTTATCTCTTTCACACAAAGATTAATCATTTATTCATTCGCCCACATAAGTTTCCGATATTACATTTATCACTCACTCACATGATATTGATTTTAGTGGTATGAATACGAACCTAGGTGAAATTACTCCTACACCTCACACTATTGTATTCGAAAACGCTTTGCAAATGAGAGTTGTACTATAATGTACTTTTGCTGATTTTGCTTTTCAGATAAACTATTTCCTTTATCCCAATACCATACATTCCATAGTATGTTTTTTGTTAGAAAATCAAGACCTATGCTATGAGTATGATTCGAGAAAAAATATCGGTTGCGGCATCCGAAATATCCAAGAAAACTTCTCTCTTTCTGCCACTGAACGTGTTCACGACGACGGTGTACCTCAAATGAGCCCGCCCACTCTGCGCTCATTGGTCGCTCGGCCCCCCTCCGTCTCTGCAAGTTGATTGGCCGAACGCGCATGTCCCGCCCTTCGCTCAGCCACTCTCTCGTCATCCTTTCGCGTCTGACTCTTTCACGAACGGTCGCTCTCTGCGAAGAGGAGGAATTGTCTGGGGGGCAGTTGCACCGAGTCGATGGGGGTCGGCAACGTCTAAGAATTCCTACAGTGTCCTTTCGTTTTTGTAATATTATTCTGTATAAATGACCTTTTTCACATGCACTGTATTTGAACAAACATATTATATTAGTATAAAAAACGAGATTACAAGTAGACAAGAATAACTACAGGAAGGGGGAGGGGCATGTGATGTGGATCACAAATATTTCTCTTCACATTCCATATGAGTGGGTTTAGTTTGTAATTTTTATGTTCTATTGTGATGTACATCAAGTATTAGATCAAACAATCATCATAAAATGTTCATTTCATATATTTGATTGTAATGTCAAGTGATCGCAATCCCACGATAGTTGCGTGTTTATTGCTGTTTCCAACAGTGCAACAGGGCTTCATATGTTCATCCGTCCAGTCCATTTTCTGTTCTTTCACTTGTTCTGAATTTATATGTCGGATTCTAAAAATGACATTCATAAGACTCGAGCATTATTGTTATTGTTTGGTACTGTATGAACTATTCTTTCAGATGCTACTCTCATCCCTACTAATGTACCTCGCTTCTGTGAATGAGTTCATTTGCATAGAAGAGGGCGGGACAGAGGAGGAGTGTAAGCCTTCTACAGTATGCTGCGACAAGAATAGTCTGATAGAAAAGAGCCCCCATCCTCCAATTAAATTTCATGCTGTCATGTCATACACGGTGCGAAACATAACAGTGTAGTGTGTGTTTTGTGTTGTAAAGCCATCACATGATAGGAAGACGCATCCGGCTGTGTTGCTACTATCGTCTGCAACGCACCCGCTGAGTGGATTTACTCAAGTTTCTTGGTTATTTACGTCAGTATAACATTATAATCATCCAACTCACACCAATCGTTGCAGTTCAACGAAACCTTCAATTATCATCTATTTTCGGTGAGCACGCTATCCGTGGATCTCACATGCGCGGGAAATGGATCATGGATGTTCGAGGGCGAAGTTATCACGACCTATGCATGCGGCGGATATGGACCAGTAAAAGAATGATCCCGTTCAACTCCCCCCCCCCCCCTCCAGCTCTCCGAAGAGATTGATAATAAATCATGCACGACTGACGAGTGGTTGCAGATAATAATATGCAAATGCGTTAGTATTTGTAAACGTTTTATGCTTGCGCTTTTGTTGAATTGGGTCTGGACAAACTTACCCTCTTAACGCAAGTACTTGTTACGACTTTTTCGTTAGCAGATAATATGCAATTGTGACCATAAATTTTAATTTAAATCACCGACCTTACAGTACTATAACCCTAAAAAGGCATTTCAGTTGCTCAAAAACAAAGCATAATTTACATAGAATGTGCTTAAAAAGATCACTTTAAAGCAACAGAGGCGCTTAGTTTATGGCTCGACCCATAAAAACACGAAATAATCAAAGAAAACGCGAAAGAACGGCGTTTCCTCGCTACCTACACGCTTACCAAAATGTGCACGTGCGAAGCTTGGTAAGGCAAATTCGAACTTCGCGCCAAATTGCTTATCGTAAAGTTGAGCTCTGTGCGCATCTCGTCGATATGAGGTTGTCAGAACAAGTCGTTATAGTGTTGTGGTAACGCTCACGGTTTGTGAACCATACTGTGCCGGTTCGATTCCCGCCACGTGCAAGCAGTTTTGCCAAGAGTTTCGATGAACCTTGGTAACGCTAAACGCCCCTGTGCCTTTAAATGTGTTTACAAACCGGGTCACCGAAGAGGGAAAATATCGAAAATGTATCGAACCACTGATTAATAATAAAAATCACTTTCGCTCACAATTTAAATGAATTATGAAATGCATTTTCACAGAACCTACCATACTGAGATTTGAAGAACAGAGAACAAGCTTAGAAGCGAGAGAGGAGAGAGTTACGAAAACTTGAGATGAATATAGTAAAGTCCTCTCAGTTCTTGTAGGGTACAGTGACGTCTACTTTCCATCCAGATTCCTCCAGCATCCTACTCTCACTGCTGTCTGACTTCGTGAACTGAGGAGGGCAGAAGCCGCTGAAAGAGAATTCAACAATTTCACACGCAGTTCTTTACCTGTCAGCATTGATTTTGACGTAGTATTGAAATTCTGTTTCTCCTTTGTAAATCCATTTTGTTGTATTGTACCTAGAAAATGTAGAATCAACAGGAACATCCGCACTTACAGTGAACAACGACGTTTAGTCAAGGGCATTTCATAGTTATACGTAAAGGAGTTGCAGCCTTTTCTATCTGAAACAATAATAAGAACTTGAAGAATTGCAAAGGAGAGAGAACAAAAAGAAAAAAAGAGAAGAGAGAGAGAGAAAGAGAGAAATAAATAGAGAGAGGAAGTGAGTGAGAGAGAAAGAGAGGGGAAGAAGGAAAGGGAGTGAGGGAGTGAGAGAGAGAGAGAGAAGAAGAGAGAGAGAGAGAGAGAGAGAGAGAGAGAGAGAGAATGAAAAGGGAGAGATGGAGTGAGATGGAGAGAAAGGGAGAGAGAGACGGAGAGAGAGGGAGAGAGAGAGGGAGAGAGAGGGAGAGAGAGATACTCACTAGTGCACAGCCAGGCACATTCTTCTAGCTGTATCCCATATACGTATAGTTGTTTCCCTGCGACGATCCAAATCGAAAAGTTCACCTCAAACAATTGAAGTTATAGAAATACATCTCCAGTTTCTTGTATGGCCGCGCGTTTTTTTTGCGCTTGGCGGTCTCTTTCTATGATTTGAAAAAAACAATTCTTTGATTTCGATTTTCGAAGGTCTTTTTTTGATGAGCATCGAGTATGATGATGTTGGGAGATAGTTTATAAAAAGAAAAATAAATAAATACTTAACACATACTTTATCGTGTTTATTAATGAACGAGTAGTATGTGTCCAACGCGGATAGCGAACTGATCTGTAATTAAGTTGATTAAATAAATAAATAAATTTTTTTCGTACCGCAAGAAGTACTGTGACTGCGCCGAGAAACATATAGATGGTAGGGTAGATGGAAGGGTTACTGGTTACTGAATGCGTGGTTACTAGATAGCACTTTTATTGTACATAGCCGGGGCAACAAGTTGTCATGAGGAAGGTTGTAACATATAATATGTAGTGCCTCTTGTGGAAGAAAGAAGTGCGTCCCGAAACCCGAAACCACACGAACATATTCAAAGACAAATACCCACAAACATAACGTATATAAATATATTCAATCCGGAATCCACTGACAACGTCTCAAACTTGAAATTTGATAATGTGTGAGCAAGTTTGCGGTACGTAAACACAGAACTCACAGAACATATGAAATCATAAAACACAACAATTGAAAAGAACATGTTTTTTGTCAAATGCTTCATATCATTTCAAAATACAAAAAAAACAAGGATTATAACTAATAAGACACGGGACTTGGCAATTCCGTCAATCTTCTTTTTTTCATAATTTTCAAGTGTTGTGTTGTGCAGTGTTGTGCAGCACTCCCAATGCAGATCGATCGAACAAAAAAGAAATTTATTATACCACAAGGATGCGTCACACATGAAATGCGTGTGAACAATGGCAATGGAGGACCAGCAGTAGAGTGCTAGATGGTATGGCTCTAGAAAACCAGCACTGAGAATCCACTATGACGATATGTCTTCTGGCTAGCGGCTGACAACGTGTCAGGGTGGTCGCCAACCCACTGCGGTAGCGGAACTTCTTTAGGCCCACTGGCGGCATCGAACCCGTGACCTTTCGATTTAGAGCCGCGCACACATCCACTGCGCTACCGCCGCGCTAAAAAAAATTTGGAACGCTTCACGAATTTGCGTGTCATCCTTGCGCAGGGGCCATGCTAATCTTCTCTGTATTGTTCCAATTTTAGTATATGTTCATTTGGAATGAACAACAAAGCATCTTTTCATTCTCTTGTCTTTATCTTATATATTGAACAGCATGTATGTCTATGTATTTGTTATTTGTACGTATATACGATAACACGTTAAAAAACCACTGATATGCAATTAAAGGGAGTGTACACTCTGAATTTCGAAGTGGAGTTAGAACCGGTATGTGAAAACATGATGAAAACGATGCAGTTTTGGCAGTATAACTATTTGTTGAAAATGCCGGCAAGCCGATAAAAATTGAGCGCAAAATGTGTCAAAATGCAGAAATTGGTGCCAATTGGTGCCAATTTTCAATGTTCAACAGAACTTTTCACAGATTTAAAGGTTTCTCCGACACATAGTTGTATTGGCAAAAGTGCATCATTTTCATCATATTTTCACATCCTGGTGCTAACTCAACTTCGAAATTCAGAGTGTACATTCCCTTTAAAGAAGATGTAGCTATTTATACCAAGGGGGGAACTCCTTGTAGTCTCTCGTTCGACCGTTGATAAAGAAGAAAAAAAAAGACAACGATAGTATTGGAATGGCAAACTCACAAATTCGATAGTTGCGATAGAAACTGTAAACGTTATGAAGATTTCGCTCTTGTCATGTTTCTTGTATTTGGCTGCGATCACTAAAAATGAAATGATAAAAGTTTTTTTTAAACTACATCTCCTTACTTACTGAAATCCTCTCCATTTCTCCAGTTCTGAAGGCGTGCGAATAGTGTCGTCGCATGAAAATCTCTCATCTTCTATAACCATTCATGAAATGTGGGCTATTAGGAAATCGCACCACGCACCACCACACCACCGCACCACTACACCACCGCACCACCGCACCACATTTTATCGCACCACCGCACCATCGCACCACATTTAACCGCACCACCGCACCATCGCACCACATGTTATCGCACTACCGCACCATCGCACCACAACTTGAGTTATCGCACCACTTGCTAAAAATTATGTATTTCATGTATATTTTTCCGTCATTCCGGACGCCGCTTCGTGCCGCATATACGTTTACCACAACATCACCATCAATTAGTCTTTAGTCATACATTTGCAAACCTAGTTCTTTACATGCATAGTGCCCAAGGGTGAGATGAGTCCTTTTTTTGAACCCTCGTTATATCCCTTCTCGGACAAACAAACTATCACTTATCTAGCAGTCTGCCCTGTAACTGTCAGACTGTTCTGTCAATGTCAGTAATGGATGCAGAGATCAAATCATCACTTGCTAGATGAGAGATGTAGCAGTCTGTGAGCAAACCCCGAGCACGTCAGCAACTGCTACCTACACCTATAGCGAAGATTTGAAAAAGAAGAAAAATCGTCTGTAAACGCTGAATGTGATAATGCGAATACCAATCAACACGTTACGTCACCATAAATAAATAGCTTATGTACTATGCAAATAGAAGTCTAGCGATTATCAGATATGACACTATTATTTTTTTCAAGCAACATTAACTATATTACTTCTGAGAACGAGTAACATGAATTTGAAACGGAACTTATATCAAAAAATGCATAAGCAAAATGCTTCTTACGTAAATACGCGCGAAAAATGATACTTGTAAAACCCATGGGCGGTGGTGCGATCGGTGGTGCGATAAAGCGTGGTGCGATAGAATGTGGTGCGATGGTGTGATAGTGCAGTGGTGCGGTGGTGTAGTGGTGCGGTGGTGCGGTTGTGTAGTGGTGCGGTGGTGCGGTGGTGTAGTGGTGCGGTGGTGCGGTGGTGCGTGGTGCGAATTCCTAATTGCCTGAAATGTGACCATGCGGGAATGGTAGAAAACATTTTTCTCTATCATTCTGCGAAAACCGCTTTTCAAAACGAGTCAAAATAAGCTACTCCGTTCCTTGACGCAAATACCACTATCGCTGACACCTTTATAGAACGCGACATTTTGAAAATCGATTTTCAATAGTTCGAATAGACCATTACCATTAGTGCGCAAGCTCGTGGAAAATTGGAGAAGATTTTTTTAAATTCTCTTATGAAAAGTACAAGCGTGAAGTACCTCTGTTTGGGTTTATTTTAATTCAACAAAAGCACATGCATAAAACTATTATTTCTACTTTTAACCTGCTCTCTCAAAACGATCACTAACACAATGACAATCGAATGCCAAGATTATTGCACACACGCATTCTTTAAAGGAACAGTGGCGACTTAATTCTGCAACTAGTTCTCTTGAACGCGCATTACCACTCATGCAAAACATTTGCCGTAGACAGGACTCGAACTGGCGAGGTATGTGCCACTACGGTGCACACACGCATTGAGCCACATAGTAAGTGATCGTGCTTCTTTGGGGGGAGTTTTTTTCTGGAATTATGTTTTTTTTTGCCATTTCTGCAGTATTGAAGAGTTCAACGGAATGGAAGTCGTGATGGAACCAATTTTGAGTTTGAAACAAAATGTTGCAACAGCGAGTTGCAACATTTGAAAGTTGAAAGCAACGGATACTCGTTGTTCTTTCTCAAAAATCGGTTGAGATTTTGATTCATATGATTCTTTTAAACATTCCGAGTCAAAATAAGTCGCCAGTGTACCTTTAACTCACATTCTATCAACCCGTTTATCAAATGAGTCATCTATCAAAAAGCTCTTGTATTTGTATACATTAAAAATATTGAAAACATCATTGTAAACTAAACGATTGTTGTGAGCTCGAC
>CAWZYM010000343.1:340000-356228 GCA_963966185.1 Rhabditoides inermis | reverse complement strand
AGAGAGAGAGAGAGAGAGAGAGAGGGAGAGAGAGAGAGAGAGAGAGAGAGAGAGAGAGAGAGAGAGAGAGAGCGAGAGACTGGTTTAAGTGAGCGACGACAAGTGAGCTCGACTCGCCACACGCCGCTTTTGCTGCTCTCTTCGTCGAATGCGAGCTACGTGCCGACTGGTAGACTGCGCACACTCGGCACACACAGGCCACTCACACTTCACACGCGCACCAACCACTGCAACCAGCACCACTCTCAGTCACTACCATCGTACCTTGATACAAATGACAGTCATAGAGGAGAGAGAGAGAGAGAGAGAGAGAGAGAGAGAGGAGAGAGGAGAGAGAAAGAGAGAGAGAGAGAGAGACTGAGGAGCATGAATTGCAGGATGGGTGGGCGGTGTCACCGACTGGCAGCGAGCAGTTCGGATAGGGCCATGGATGAGAGGGCTGTATGAGTGAGTGATTGTGAGAGTGCGGCGAGTCTCGCACGCACCACCCACTCGCTGGTGCGGCTGCTACTTGCGGCGCTGCAGCACGTGCAAAGAGGGCGTGTCTCGACTGGCTAAGTGAGGAGATTGATTGAAATGATTGATCTCAAATTGTATGTCATTGGGGGTGTTTGGAGTTTATCTTGGGTAGTTGGCAAATGACTTGGGTCCGGCTGCGTCCGTCGTTGGTCCCTCAGCAGCAGAAGCTTGGTCGCAGCATCTTCGAGGCGTCGGGCGAGCGTGGCGGCGGCCGGCTGTATCGCGCACTATCGGACAGCTCTCTTAGTCCCCTTGTCGCGGGGATAGAGACAGCCCTACACGAGTACAGTATCAGTGTTGAATTGTAACATGACCAGATTGCTTATCTCACTGCCCGACTTCTCGCTGTAGTCGGGTTCTCTCGTATCTTTCTTTGTATCTCGCAATCATCTTCAGTGCCTTTTCTGGTCTAGTATTTCCATATTTTGGGTTGTAACTCTCCCCCAATGTATGCAAATAATATATAGCTTTTGAATATTCCAGAGTCTCGCATTGGATCTGTCCAATCAAATCATTCCACTACGTCTTTGGAATTCCAAGAGCTTTCATCGCACTATCATTCTCATTAGAGAGGGCGCGCCAGCGCCCTCTCGTTTGTACTGGATGTCCCCGCGCGCTAGAATGCTCAAAAACGACTTTTCCCGGATGAAGCACTTTTCCTCATTTTGAAGTGATTTCCACTGTTACATTGCATTCACATCTCTATTCGATAGAGTTATAGAAAGTTGTATTGAGTTTGATTGAATTTGAAGCGAGATACGGAGAGTCCGCATTCGAGTGCGGATTGAGATTGGTGTCGGGCGGGCGGGCGGGCGTCGGACAATCGCTTTCGCCCCGCCCCCTCTGTGTGTGAGTGAGAGAGAGAGGCGAATAGCGGGTGCGCGTCGGTATCCTCGCAGCGAATCGCGAACGTGTATGAAAATATAATTTTGTGAAACAAAACTTAAGAAAAGGACAGATATTATCTTTCAAAAGTACTTCCAAGTAAAAGTAGTTGGTTTGTACTGTTGTCTCAGTTGAGCAAAAGGACTGACATGTTTTCAATGGAGACATGTGCAAACAGGCTCTCAGCATTATTCGACGTGTTATGTTACAACAGAAGTTGTGTTTTTAGATAATAACTGCATAACTTTGTAAACGCGTTCATTATAATATGGCCGCTTTGCACTGGTATGAGAGAGAGAGAGCCTGTTGGCACATGTCTCCATTGAAAACATGTCAGTCCTTTTGCTCAACTGAGACAACAGTACAAACCAACTACTTTTACTTGGAAGTACTTTTGAAAGATAATTCCAATAGTCACCGAGAGAACTGACAAGGAAAGGGTGAAGATATACTTTGTATCCCAATGCTTTATGTTTCAGCAATACCAGTGTACTTATCGATCTTATCAGCAGCGGCGTTGTGGAATGACTCGATTCCCTTTCCAAACGAGACACGCACATCCACTATCGCCACTACTTTTTCACTCTCTCTTTTCAGCCCAATGTCGGGGCGGAGGTTTCCTCCATCTATCGCATTGCGCGTATCAGTCTCAATCCAAGCATTTTCATTCACTGCGCTCTTTTCCGCAGCAGCTACTATTATGTCTTGAATGTTATTATGCCTGTCCGGTACTCCCGTTTTCAAATGAGCTTCACACCCATTGAGCACGTGAGCAAGCGTCTCAATCTTTCTCTCATTGCACACAGAGCACATCTTGTCTGATTCTGCATTCTTCGAATTGAATCTCCATCCTTTCAGAAGTAAATTATCGAGCAATGCCCGGTGTCTCCACTCAATCGCACTTTCAGTTATTGCCTGCGGCAATTTGCCTCGTAGGATTCTCACATTTCGATTGTCTTGCACAAACATATCGAAATTATTTCCGATTATCGAGTATTCGGTACTCATTCTCTCAATGTTGCACTCGTCCAGCGCACACGTGATTCTCCGTTTGCGGAGATGTTTCATCTTTCTATCGGTTATCGATTTTTTTGCTGGCTGGGGTTGCTTTTTTGCTGGCTGGGGTTGCTTTCATTTCACATTGAAAACGTGCATTGTCTTTCTGAAGTGTCGCACCGCCTCTCGGCAGTTGCGCATCACATTTGCCCGGCTACCGTATGACCTGATTCGGTATCCCAACTGCTCATCATTCAAATAGCGTGCACACATCGCTTTCTTATCGAGCGTGATTGCCTCTTGCACTCCAATCCAAGATACTGGAATGTATTCCAGAAGATTCCAAAACACATTCTTTATATAGTCATCGGCCGGGGGTCACCCTGTTTCACACCTGCATTAATTGATATGCTTTTAGTTTGATCGTGCTTTGTATTCACGCGGATTGATGCTCCGTCGTACAAGTCCGCAATGATGTGTCGAAATTCGGGCGGGAAGCCAAAAGCCCTGAGGGCCTCGAATATAGCTATGTGTGGCACGCTGCCAAATGCATTGGCAAGGTCGAGCGATGATACACAAATGTCACCTTTTATCGCTTTGACATGTTGAATGAGAAGAGCAATGTTCTCCAATGTACCTTCTCTATTTGTGAAGCCCTTCTGCCAATCACTAACCTATTTGTGAAGCCCTTCTGGCAATCACCAAAAAAAAAATTCTATCGTTTCGGCCGATCAGCAAATTCTCCTTGCTATATATACCACATACATCCGCCCTCTTCTAGAGTACGGTACATGTGTCTTCAACCCGCACGACAAGGCTTCAATCGCGCTGCTGGAAAGGGTTCAAAACTACGTCACTCGTCTCATTTCGGCTCGGTCTTCTCTCACAGATCTTGATTCCTCGCAGCGCAACTCTATCACGGGTCTCCAATCTCTTCAACATCGGCGGCATATCAACGACATCGTGATGTTCTACAAGATTCTTGCGGGCTTTGTTGACGTAGATAAGGAGGGTCTCTTCGAACTGCGACCGTCGAGGCGTCGAGGCTGCGTGGGAACGATCCACAAGTGATCCGCCCTCGGTTTCGGCTCCTCACTCGGCAGCACGTCTTCAACGTGCGCGTTTCCAAATTCTCTCACTTGCTTCCTAGTAGTTGTCTCAATACATTGGCCCCGTCTGCTGCATTATCCCCATCCGCTTTCAAACGGCGGCTCCACCTTTTGAGAGATGTTTCGTTGTAATCCGTTTTTTTCTTCTCGCTTAGCTTAGATTGTATTGGTTCTTGTCTGTTCATTATTGTTTTTTTTCACGTGTTATTAATCAACCGTATAAATTATATTATTATAATCATTCCTCTAATCGCGCACATTCTCTTTGTCAAGAGACCCGTGTACACTTTGTACAGAACATTCATAAGACTGATCGGTCGCCAGTTTTCAATATCCATCTTGTCTCCCTTTTTGAAAATGAGATACGTATTCGTTTCTTTCCAGCTTTTCGGAATGCGCTGTTCTCGCATGCATCGATTGAATAGTTCAGTAATGAACAGCCCTTCAGGATCGGCCAGGATAAGGTCACTATGCATAGTGCCATCTGGTCCCGGCGCCGTATTAGGCTTATTTTTTTTACAGTCCGTTTTCAGCAATCGCGAACAACGCGCTTCTCCGCCGCTTTCCGACGCGAAGAATCCGACACAACCTCCCACCCATACAAACGGTCGCCTGAACAAAACACAAAACACATATGACACGGATAAAAATGTAATCTATAGTGCTCGGCAATTGGCATTCACGGTTACTATGGAAAGCGTTTGCAATGAAAGATAAAGAGGGGCGGAGAAAGTGGATTCAATAAGCGATCGTCAACGCAAACAGCAGTATCAAGATGACGAGGCGGAAACAGAGACACAGCCACCGGACACGCCCCACACACATGCCCCTCGCCAACGCACGAACACATAAATTCATCATTTTGCGTGAGCACCCTCGCCCATGCTAGCTCTGACCTATCTCGAGTGCGTCTCTCTGTTGGTAGGCGGTGAGAGCAGAGAGAGACAGAGAGAGAGAGAGAGAGAGAGAGAGAGAGAGAGAGAGAGTCCGGTACCTTTCTCGGTTATAATGTGCGTGTAGTCGCCCCCCCCCCCCTTCCCAGTGACAGCGTCGCGGCGAGTTCCTGTGTAGTGACACTTCGTATCAGAGTATCAGACACTTCACTATTGTAACCATAAGCGAGTGGAGTAGATTAAATTATTCTCCTATCGTAATCATAAACGAGTGGAGTAGATCAAGTTATTCTCCTATCGTGACCATAAGCGAGTGAAGTAGATCAAAGTATTTTCCTATCGTAATCCTAAGCGAGTGGAGTAGATTAAATTATTCACCACCTAAGCGAGTGGAGTAGCTCAAATTAATTCTCTATCGTAATTTTAAGTCAGTGGAGTAGCTCAAATTATGCTCCTACCGTAACCCTAAGCGAGTGGAGTAGCTCAAATTACTCTAATATCGTAATCCTAAACGAGTGAAATAGCTCAAGTTTTTCTCCTATCGTAATCCTGAGCGAGTGGAGTAGCTCAAATTATTCTCCTATCGTAATCCTAAGCGAGTGGAGTAACTCAGATTATTCTCCTATCGTAATCCTAAGCGAGTGGAGTAGCTCAAATTAATCTTTTATCGTAATCCTGAGCGAATGGAGTAGCTCAAATTATTCTCCTATCGTAATCCTAAGCGAGTGGAGTAACTCAGATTATTCTCCTATCGTAATCCTAAGCGAGTGGAGTAGCTCAAATTAATCTTCTATCGTAATCCTAAGCCAGTGGAGTAGCTCAAATAATTCTTCTATCGTAATCCTAAGCGAGTGGATTAGCTCAAATTATTCTCCTACCGTATTCCTTAGCGAGTGGAGTAGCTCAAATTATTTTTCTATCGTAATTCTAAGCGAGTGGAGTACCTCAAATTATTCTCCTACCGTAATCCTAAGCGAGTGGAGTAGCTCAAAGTATTCTCCTATCGTAATCCTAAGCGAGTGGAGTAGCTCAAATTAATCTTCTATCGTAATCCTAAGCCAGTGGAGTAGCTCAAAGTATTCTCCTATCGTAATCCTAAGCGAGTGGAGTACCTCAAATTATTCTCCTACCGTAATCCTAAGCGAGTGGAGTAGCTCAAATAACTCTATCCTCGTAATTTCGACAATCGATTGTCATCCGCTCCGGCGACTGTGAAGACAAAGTATAGGGCATCCCCCCGTTCATCGTACGGCAGTCATTTCGCCGAATATTTACTAGACAGCATTTGAGGCATCAATTGACCGTTATCGGCCCGTGCGAGACCATTCGGCCGCGCAACTCGCGCGCTTTGCGGTCTCTTTTTAGGAAAATGAGGGTCGTTTGCAAGTCTAATGAAGCAGAGTTCTCCATCTTCTAAAGGTAATTACTCCTTTCAGAATTAAGCAATCTTCACAAAATTTCGATATGTGATGGGTATCAGTAGTTCTCATCGATCTCTAGTGTTCGATTTTTGATTTTCGCGTCCGTTTTCTAATTAGAGTCCAAAAACCTTATTGTTGACTCGATTTCCAATGAGAAAGCTCCGAAACTTAATTACTCTCTTCAAACTTATCGCACAGCGCCCAGTTTTCTGGAGAAGATGCCCAGATAGAATGCTCAGAGATCTCTAGTGCTCGATTTTTCGATTTCTGTCATTTTTACCATGTTTGAGCACAAAAACATACAATCGGGGCAAATTTGCATAAAATTCTCGTCTGTCTGGCGAGCCAGCGATATTGCCGTACGCTGAAAGGGGGGAATGGCCTATATAGACAGAGGTGAAGACAAAGGCGGCTCAAATGTGAAAGTCCGACCGTGGTTTCAATGTTTGTCGTTCTTGTCTCATCTTCTCGTCGTTCTCCCATGTTTCAAGTTCATATTTCATATATAGTGGCAATCGTTCAAGTTCGAAAAATAGGAATGAGATAATATCGGGGTCGATCAAAAAAAGCAAGCACCGCATCACCACTCTTGAGTAGATAGGAAGACGGAATCACATTTTTAGAGCACCGCATCCGTAACTCGAGTGGCAAACGGGCGCGTCGATCCGGCGTTTTTCGTTTTCGAGCTTCGCCAGTGATGGCCTATTTTTGAATCGCCACCAGCAATCGATGTATCCTAACTGACGTATCCTATCAATTTGGTTCGCATCCGAGAGTGCTGCTCAAACGACACTCCAGAGTATGGTAAGTGTACATATGAGATAACGCGAATCGCTTTCCATGTATTCCGAAGAAAGTGTTTCACGTGAGTTAAGCGAAGACTAAGAAGAAGAATATCCAGTTTTGAGTATACCTTACTTTCCACTCCGTTCTTCTACGCTATTCGCTCTCTTCAAGCACTGAGGTTTGGAACTCAATATGAAAAATCAGGCACAGTGTTGAAAACATCAAAACTTCACACTTCAATCAAAAACCGGAAAATACACTACTGCAAATTCTGCACTGGTTTATGCCGGTATCAATCAATCAACCAATCAATCGCTTATCCGGAATCTTCATATCCGAACATGACAACACAATCAACAATTCTTCTCTCGCAGGTTACCAACCCGCGTGATCCACAACAACGACAGTGTGCCGGACACCCCTCCCCGCGACTGGGGCCTCACCCCACTCATGCATCACAGATACGAGGTGTGCACGAGATGTATGTCTGCCCGTCAGTCCGTCCGTCCGTTCGTCTCTCTGTTTGTCTGTCTGTATGTCCGTATATATGTCCGTCCGTCCGTCCGTCCGTCTATCTGTTTGTCTGTCTGTATGTCCGTATATATGTCCGTCCACATTTTTCATCACGAATCATCACCTTGTTTAGCTTGCTACCAGCAAACAACCGTCTCTGTTTGCTATATATACCTCCGAATCCAGACCTCTCATGCCTATGTCCGTCCGTCCTCGTTAAAGTGACGTTGAGGTATCTGTATACCTTCATGTCTCTATTCCAGGTGTGGTACCCGAATGATATGACGCCTGGCTCGTCGTATGAGATCCGAACACGCGCCGACAGCGGACAGGGATACGACACGCACGGTTCGGATAGTTGCACAGCGCGCCCACAGAGAGAGCGGCGCGCGCCCAGGCCGCGCCGCGAGTGAATGGGCGCGTAGCGATTTCAGTCGAAAAATTATCGCGCTCTAGCGCTTGCTGGTAATTTCGCGCGTCGCGTGTTAGCGAAGCGGCTGCGCGCCCGCCGCTGTAGACTGTGCAACTATCCGGGCCGTGACACGGTCGGAGGGAAGGTGGGGTGACTCGGGCTAGAGATAAGAGGGCTAGAGATAACGACTGTTTCTAGAACATCTTCGAGCCGCACCACCTCTACTTCAACACCAACCTCATCAAGTGGATCGACACAGACTGCGCGACAGTCGGAGTGTGGGCATAGGTGGACTGACAGTCACTCGCTCACTACCAATCGCACACAGTCGCGTCAATAAACGTGTTGCATTCCTGCTTGTGCTGTCCCCTGTCCCTGTACCACTGCAAAGACATAATATCGCCTTCAAAACAAGTTTATTGGCTACCTTATACGGGCGCACGCTTTGGCGGCCGATTTCCGTCACCCACAATACACAATTAGGGGCGGCGCGCAGCGGCGCCCGTTTGTTTTGAGCTGTGACGCGCGCAACACGCCACTCCCAAGGCACACACGATTTCTCTATTCTAATACAATATACTTAATTAGTGTGCGTTATTTGTTAGAATATCACTTTGTAAGACCTATGAGTATGATTCGTGAAACCAATATCGGTTGCGGCATCCAAAAACCGCCCTCTCTTGCTCTCTCCCGCTTTGCCACTAAACGTGTTTACGACGGCGGCGGCGGCGGCGGCGGCGGCGACGACGGTGTGCATCACGTAAGCTCCGCCCACTGCACTTTGCGCTCATTGGTCGCTCGGCTCTCTTGCGTGCGCACTCTGATTGGCTGAGCGCATGCCCCGCCCTTCGTTCACCCACTCTCGTGTCGGCTCGCCGTCCAGGCCACCGCCCCAGTTTTGGCGCGAAAACTGTGGGGGGAGGGGAGTGTGCGGAGCGGAGTGAGTGGGTAAGAGAGAGAGACGCGAAATAGCGCGTGTCAATGAGAGACTGGCATTGGCAGGCGCACGAGCGATTCGACAAAGCAGTGCGTTTCCATATTCAGGATACGTTTTCTAAAGTTTCGAATATGTATACATAACATGTTCGGCACATCAACCTGAAAAACAATTTCTTCGAAATTTGAGAAAAGGACATCCATTCTCTTTCGAAAAGTACACGAGTAAAGAGGAGTGGTTTGTTTTGATCTAATTCAACAAAAGCACATGCATAAAATCTCTTCGCAGCTGACTAAAATTTCAAAACAAACCTGCTCTTTCTGATCGATGAAAAATATAGTATGCACT
Organism: Rhabditoides inermis; assembly: GCA_963966185.1. Classification (NCBI taxonomy): domain Eukaryota; kingdom Metazoa; phylum Nematoda; class Chromadorea; order Rhabditida; family Rhabditidae; genus Rhabditoides; species Rhabditoides inermis. The sequence continues at coordinate 347,409 of CAWZYM010000343.1, read as the reverse complement.
ATAATCGTGTCATACATTTTGTTGCAAGTTACTTGTTGGGATTAACAGTATCCTGAATACCTGAACTCAACATGCTAACAAGAAAACAATTAGAGTTTTAAAACATCGTTCGAAAGAGCAGGTTTGTTTTGAAATTTTAGTCAGCTGCGAAGAGATTTTATGCATGTGCTTTTGTTGAATTAGATCAAAACAAACCACTCCTCTTTACTCGTGTACTTTTCGAAAGAGAATCAGTAGTAACTGTTAACTGTTAACGGTCCTTCTCGGGGGTAGGCATTTCCCCCCACTTTTTCATGTGTCTCGTGAAAAGTTGGAAAGGTGAATGCGCGTTTTGTAAAAGTTTGAAAGAGAAAATTGCCCCACTGTTTCGAAGACACTCGCGCTTGATGAGCCATCCACTTACTGCTTATCTGTGCTCGCGGAGTCAAATCTGCACCGGGTTTACAATGATTTTGCGGATGTAGGAATTTAACGATTTTAGGACAAAAGTGGCCTACGTAAGAGTTAGTTTCGTGCAAATAGGGGTTTTCAAAGGTCCTCTACTCAATTGTAGTAACGGCGTTGCAAATTTAGACAGTGAAAGGACCATGACCTTAACTTGTGTTGATTTGGTGGTTTTTGAAGATCTTACTTGAATTCCGTGTTCTAATGACATAATACTGAAACAAGTTCCGAACTAAATAGTTGTTATATAAAAACAAAATGGGTATACAAGTAGTACTCGTAAGGCTACTTCTAATTCCCACTTCGGGCAGCACTGCCACTGGAGCAATGCCGTGTCACAATACAATCCGGAGACAAACTTGCGGTGTGAATGAAATCAGTGCCTAAACTTTTTTATCAATGCTCATGTCCGTATCGGTGGAACTATGTCTCATCAATCGACGACTACACCAAGCCTGGCCTATTTGCGATCTCTGCACAACGTTATGAAGTTCAGTAAAAACGCAGCTAAATTTTTCTTCCGATTTTCGTCTTCCTTATGTATAAACCAACGTCTACCCGTCTATGATAGTTCAGATTATCAGAAAGTGTTTTGTCAAAACTTTTTGATTAACAATATAAGGAAAATTTAAGGAACACACCACTCTAAGTTTCGTGCATGAACCAAGCGTGCCACGAGCAAGCAGAAAGAATATCCAAGTATAATAACTCTGAATGGAGCAGAGAACAACACATTAACACATATAGAGAACAAGCTCAAGCACCGAAGTTTTCATTTTGTAGTGAGAAATACCGAATCGGTAACTATGATCATACACCAATTACCGATTCGGTAAGTCTCACTATACGAAATGAAAACATCGCTGCTCATTTTTTTCATGTTGTGTTCATTTTTAGCATATAGTTTGTTTACGAAAAGTTGTTGTATTTTGATATTCTTTCACTTGAAAGTCATAGTTTGAGTACGAAATATAGATTAGAGCATTCCACAGTTCCACACCACAAGGTTGCTTCACACACTGTGAACAACGACAACTTGACAATAAAAGGAAAAAAGACTTCTATGAACCAGCAACGAGAATACACGAAATGTCTCACTTCTATCGATGGATTGAAATAGCAGTAGATTCGCCCCGCACGCCGCGACTCGAGAACAGTACCCGAGTGGATAGGTGGCAGATATGTCTTCCACCACCCAACCCATCGTCGCCCAGTTCAGCTCTTCCGTCTTATAGGACGGATTGGTAGTATAGTTGTGCAATCCTGACATCCTATTAGCATTTCACAGACGAAATGCTCACTCACAAGTCGTTCCGTTTTCGGCGACACCTGTGCTTCTCGGTCGCACCCATACATAGAGCTCCTGCAGATTTCCGCCGCACTCGGAATTGAACTTGTTGAACGCATCTATGGGGAGATCCGGTCGAACCAATCGACCCACAGAACCTGTACAGTAAGTACTTTATTCGAACAGAAAGCAGTTTCAATGATGTGGCATATATATATACATTGACACACAAACTCTACATACCCTGACTCGCATAGTCTTTTCAACTTTGTACCGACTCGCTTCTTATGGATGGGTGGCGTCTGATTCCATGTTTCGATCCTGCAGCTCGAGAGTAGCGCATTTTTTTCAAAAAAAAAAACTTTAGTATTCCCCATGTGTAGCCAGCTTCGAAGATTCGTGCGAGCATAATTCGATGCTTTCTGTATTATCTCCTTACTGTTTTTTTCCACTCACACTGTACGCCCCTTACCATTATGTTGTCTCGAACCTCTCATCGTAATAAACTTGTTAATATTTTTAAAAAAAGAGTCATACGTGTATAATTGTGGGTGTTCTGAAGTTTGCGCAAGTACACTGGATCGGTATGGGCTGCAGATGTGAGTCGACCGGTGATCTTATCTTTATACTGGTAAACCTGAAGTTCGCGAGTCCACTGAAAGTAACATTGTCATCAATTGTCTTTTTTGTGTCTTCCGCACATCGGCAGACAATCCTTCTAACAAGATGAAGCTACCATACCGTTTTCCTTTTCAGCGCGAGTTCAGTGGGTTCTTTTCGAAGTGTGGAAACTCGATCGTCAAAGAATATCTGGAGGAAGTTCAATCCCAGGTTTTGCGTGTCGCACACAGATTCATACACCCGCGAGTAGTTGAACCGATCCATGATGTAACATAGCTCGCCATCGCCGCTGTTGTTGTACAACTCGGCCTGAAAATCCTCAATAAAAGTTCGTTTAGGAAAAAGACACTCTGATTCACCTTATACAAGTATTATATACAAGTATACAAGTATACTTATACAAGTAGGACGCAGGACACACCATACATCTGCAAATCTCCGAGTCTCGTGTCGGCGTCCAATATAGATAGAGAAACATAGCAAGCCAGATGCAAATGCCAAACCATGTTAGTTCTCTGCTGTACAGATTTCAACTAGTCTTGCTGTTGGGAATGTGGCCCAGAGATGTGATGTATTTGTGAACGTTTCAGACTTAGAGGAACCTAGGCGATGGTATCGTAGTGACCGATACAAAGCCCGAACCACTTTACTAAACTAATGCGGAAAACATGAAAAGAAATGAAAGGATACATTTCAATTTCGACGGAGAGAGAAAGAGACTCTCTCTCTCTCCCTCCTTCCCTCTCTCTCTCTCCCTCCTTCCCTCTCTCCTTCCCCCCCTCTCTCTCTGACTTGTGTCGTCTTTGTCTTGTGCGATGAGAAGAGACCGCGTGTGAGGAGAAGGAGGAGGGAGAAATGGCAACCGTCGTGGTAGTGGGTACTGGTGTAGTTGAGACACATACTCCCTCTCTCTCTCCCTCCTTCCCTCTCTCCTCCCCCCCTCTCTCTCTCGAACCAATCGAATTGCGAAAAAAAAGCAATGCGCCACTACAGTTCTGTCACAGCGCCTTTTGGATTTGTATACAACGGCTCTCCTTCTCCCCTATGTATATACATACTCCTATAAATAAACTGATTAGTAATAGTGCCATGAATCAATCATAATTGTCTCACGTTTTGACAAGGTTGATGATGTCTTCAATCTTTATGCACTGTTCAATTGCAAGATCCAGACACTGGATCTGATAGTAAGAAGCATCGATTGTATGGAAGTGGGAAAAGAAGGCTTTGCGCAAGCTGGGACGGACAAGATGACCTTTGAAGATGTACGTATCGGTAAACGCCATGGTGGACGATCCGAGTGCCAATAAGACAGTGAACATGACGATCATTGTCGAATAGATTTTTGCCTTACAGGCCAACCCCAAGACATGAATTATGTGTTATTGAACGATTATGTAATTTGAACGCGTTGCATCCGATGGTCGTGATAATGTCGATAATCGTATAGAATTTTTTTTTGACACGTCACAGCAAAGCTTTCGCGCCGCTGATGAGTGAGAACTCTCTCACTGATTGATAAATTGATTATACAATTATACATCATCAAACCCACGAGGAAGGTATTAGAGGTCATCCGCTCACTCAGATTCACAATCTGAAGTGTATCTCGCGTGAAGGTGTGTCGGTCTACCGATCCGCTTCCGCTACGATGGATGAAGTCCTGTGATCGCTTATAGAAAACACCGCACCATGACTTGCAATTATAAAACTATATTGAATCCAACGCAAACAGAATTTGTCTAAGAACGGGGAATATGGGATAATAGACGTTCGATAGCGCACATGACGTGTGTAGTATGAGCTTTTGTGATTTCTCTCTCCTTTCTCTTCCCTCGCCTTCTCTCTCTTTCTCTCTCCCCCCTCCCTCTCTCTTTTTTCCGCAAGCGTCCACAAATTTTGTTACCATCTTTTTTTATAGACATGCAAATTAAGAAAGTGAAACTGTAAGAGGGTATTTACACTGAAACTGATTCGGATAGAAGCACTATTTCTTTGACGCAGCGCAGGTCAATGACATGTTCTGGCTAATTCGTATTGACGAGATGCGCACAGAGAACTTTTGTACTAACAAGTACCTCACTGTACAAGTTTAAGTAAGTACATAAGTGAGTATGTAAGTACCTCACAGCTTTGTACAAGTTTCGGACAAGGGACCTTTTTCACATTTCGCGCACATTAAAACACACCTGCACATAATATGTGTCCACGAAAATACATATTCATACTACAGCACAGTCTTCTTTTTAGTTTTTGATTGGTGCGATTCAAACCCTGACAGTTTTTTTATTCCGTAACTACACTGAACACTTATATTTTCTTGAATCGTACCGTGATCATTAATGTTGTCGAATTACATATTTGATACTCGCACATTGGTTTCTTGTATTCTTGCCGTCTTGTTTACTCGGACAAAAACGTGCGAAACGATAAAATGTGTTTATAAAATATTGGTTTTGCGTGTTTAGGAATAATCGTTTATCAATATTCGATTTCGCGAGTCTTTTATTGTGTTGTATAGGACACTGGGAGACCGGTCGGCACGCGTTCCAAATTCAGCCAGAAGCATAGCTCTTGCTGAAACCAATCCATTTTGCTGTATTATCATAATAAATTATATCGCATCGTTTTATTATATAATATTAGACTGTTTTACTGTAATATACTGTAGATTGGAAAACGACTAACCTCGTTGCCAAACTGGTTGATAAACTTCCCATTTTTACACGTCATCTTTTGTCTATAGGCCTTGGGATTCTTGGGACCGAAACCTGAAGGTATATATTTTCCACCACAGAGGACTCATTGTCTTTGGCCAATCAAACGAGAGAGAGAGAGAAAGGGAGTAAGAGAGAGAGAGAGAGAGAGAGAGAGAGAGAGAGAGAGAGAGAGAGAGAGAGAGAGACGAACTCACCCTTCTTGCATATGGTGGTAAACGTGGTGCCCTCCGTCCACCTGCCGAGCTGGTCCCTCTCTCCTTGGAATTCCCGTCCATTCTCTGCCGGTATAATCATTGTGTCGATTGTTCGAAGGTATCGGCAGTTGGCCATTGCGAACGCAACCAACGCGGCAGCGAGAAGACATTGGAACACGAGAGACATGACTGTGCAGACGGAATGTCGACGTCTCCTTTTGTATCCTCCCCACAGTCCCGACCGTGTCGTTTTCTGCCACAATCGGACGTGGGAAAAGTGCTGCCGATTAGTATTCCTTTGAGAACTATTCACGAATCGGCGAATCTTAAATTTTTATTACCAAACCAACTGATGGTGTTTCACGAATGTTGATGTTGTATAAATTATATTTTTTTCTACAGAAAAGCAAACACAAAAAAAATATGTTTTTTTTCTTTTGTTCGACACCAGATCATCACAATGATTGGAAACGAGATGAAAGTAGATGGAGATAAAGTTCCCACCATTTCTCCAGTTCAAATATCACAGCACCAATTGCGCGTCATCCGCGTCATAGCTGTTTTTCACCGTTCGCGCGCAAGGAACAAAACTTGGAATGTACTGGAACGATAAGTTATAGTTTACACATGAATTTACATATGTACCAAGAGACACTAGTTTATTTCCCAATTTCCCAGCAGTACATTTGCTTATGCTGTGCCCGAAGACCGTTTCACAAATTTCAGTGCATTTACAGCGTATAAAACTGAAGGTTTCACAGTAATCAGTTGTGACATGTGAACGGTCTGAACGTTACATTGTAGCGAACTCTTTTTTGTACTTTCATGATAGTGTTATAGTTTCAGGATGGTGAGCCCTCTCCACTACTAGACTAGCAACTGAACTTTACAGAACGTATTGCAATCAGGTCGTCAGTGCTGTGTTAAAAGAACATACCACCCTGAATTTCGTACATAGCAACATAAACTACGATTAGCACTTGGAAGAACATGAAAATACAATCACTTTTCAACAACAAACCATAAATTAAAAAATGAACAGAACATGCAGAAAACGCGTTGCGAAATTTTCGCATTCTGTGGATATAGTGTACTGAGAAGACAGTTTCTGCAGTTGGAGTGTGCTTTAGTGTCGTAAATCACACTCCATCCGCACATATTGTCCCCGCAGTACACTATGCGTATAATTTTGCAACGCGTTTTATGCATTTTCTGTTCATTTAAAATATATGTCATGTTCATCAAAAGTGATTGTACTTTCATTTTCTTGATTGTGGAATTCTTCGTTCTAACACAAAATTTAGAGTGGTTTTCCCTTTAAAGAATGTAACCGGGCAATATTTGTGTATGTCATATTTTTGTGTTAATAGTAGCCTTACATAATGGCTAGAAACACCTGTTAGATAAAAGTTCTGAAAATTTGTTTGAAATAAGTTAGAGTAAGGCTAAAACTCGCTAAAAAATGAAGTTTTCAAAAATCTGTCAACGCAATTCGGGGAAACTCTCGAAAGCATTACAATAACCTATTGAACATATTTTGATATCTTTTAAAAAAAACAGAGATATTGCACCTTGAAAGACGTGCCAGAACTTCGAGGCGAGACCAATTTTTATTGTCCGTAGTCATCCTTTAATCTAATAATAATGTGCGATTGCATTCAGGACAACTCGGAAGGAGCAAAACCGACGAGCGGAGAGATGAGGAGATGTGGACGACAACAGTTGGAGCGGGTACACGGAGCTCAGCTAGGGGCTCTCATCGTTCAGTGGATGTTTCTATTGTGGTGGGGCGCGAGAGCTTTCAGAGGCAACTTCTGTATGTCCTCTTCGCGAGTAAGTCTCTCTGTCTCTGTCTCTGTCTCTGTCTCTGTCTCTGTCTCTGTCTCTGTCTCTGTCTCTGTCTCTGTCTCTGTCTCTGTCTCTGTCTCTGTCTCTGTCTCTGTCTCTGTCTCTGTCTCTGTCTCTGTCTCTGTCTCTGTCTCTGTCTCTGTCTCTGTCTCTGTCTCTGTCTCTGTCTCTGTCTCTGTCTCTGTCTCTGTCTCTGTCTCTGTCTCTGTCTCTGTCTCTGTCTCTGTCTCTGTCTCTGTCTCTGTCTCTGTCTCTGTCTCTGTCTCTGTCTCTGTCTCTGTCTCTGTCTCTGTC
>CAWZYM010000343.1:320000-335000 GCA_963966185.1 Rhabditoides inermis | reverse complement strand
TCTAGAAGCAGTTCTATGCACTCTTCTGTCTACTCTCACGTCTCCGCATCGATCACAACATTTTTCTAGAAGCAGTTCTATGATCTCTTCTGTCTACTCTCACGTCTCCGCATCGATCACATCACTTTTCTAGAAGCAGTTCTATGCTCTCTTCTGTCTACTCTCACGTCTCCGCATCGATCACATCACTTTCTAGAAGCAGTTCTGTGCTCTCTTCTGTCTACTCTCACGTCTCCGCATCGATCACATCACTTTCTAGAAGCAGTTCTATGCTCTCTTCTGTCTACTCTCACGTCTCCGCATCGATCACATCACTTTCTAGAAGCAGTTCTATGATCTCTTCTGTCTACTCTCACGTCTCCGCATCGATCACATCACTTTTCTAGAAGCAGTTCTATGCTCTCTTCTGTCTACTCTCACGTCTCCGCATCGATCACATCACTTTCTAGAAGCAGTTCTATGATCTCTTCTGTCTACTCTCACGTCTCCGCATCGATCACATCACTTTCTAGAAGCAGTTCTATGATCTCTTCTGTCTACTCTCACGTCTCCGCATCGATCACATCACTTTTCTAGAAGCAGTTCTATGCTCTCTTCTGTCTACTCTCACGTCTCCGCATCGATCACATCACTTTCTAGAAGCAGTTCTGTGCTCTCTTCTGTCTACTCTCACGTCTCCGCATCGATCACATCACTTTCTAGAAGCAGTTCTATGATCTCTTCTGTCTACTCTCACGTCTCCGCATCGATCACATCACTTTTCTAGAAGCAGTTCTATGATCTCTTCTGTCTACTCTCACGTCTCCGCATCGATCACATCACTTTTCTAGAAGCAGTTCTATGCTCTCTTCTGTCTACTCTCACGTCTCCGCATCGATCACATCACTTTCTAGAAGCAGTTCTATGATCTCTTCTGTCTACTCTCACGTCTCCGCATCGATCACATCACTTTTCTAGAAGCAGTTCTATGCTCTCTTCTGTCTACTCTCACGTCTCCGCATCGATCACATCACTTTCTAGAAGCAGTTATGTGCTCTCTTCTGTCTACTCTCACGTCTCCGCATCGATCACAACACTTTTTAAGAAGCAGTTCTATGCTCTCTTCTGTCTACTCTCACGTCTCCGCATCGATTACAACACTTTTCTAGAAGCAGTTCTATGCACTCTTCTGTCTACTCTCACGTCTCCGCATCGATCACATCACTTTTCTAAATGCAGTTCTATGCTCTCTTCTGTCTACTCTCACGTTTCCGCATCGATCACAACACTTTTCTAGAAGCAGTTCTATGCTCTCTTCTGTCTACTCTCACGTCTCCGCAACGATCACAACACTTTTCTAAAAGCAGTTCTATGCTCTCTTCTGTCTACTCTCACGTCTCCGCAACGATCACAACACTTTTCTAAAAGCAGTTCTATGCTCTCTTCTGTCTACTCTCACGTCTCCGCATCGATCACATCACTTTTCTAGAAGCAGTTCTATGCTCTCTTCTGTCTATTCTCACGTCTCCGCATCGATCACAACACTTTTCTAGAAGCAGTTCTTTGCTCTCTTCTGTCTACTCTCACGTCTCCGCAACGATCACAACACTTTTCTAAAAGCAGTTCTATGCTCTCTTCTGTCTACTCTCACGTCTCCGCATCGATCACATCACTTTTCTAGAAGCAGTTCTATGCTCTCTTCTGTCTATTCTCACGTCTCCGCATCGATCACATCACTTTTCTAGAAGCAGTTCTTTGCTCTCTTCTGTCTACTCTCACGTCTCCGCGGCGGTGAAAACAATTTTCTAGATACAGTACTATCATCTCTGTTGCCCACTCTCACTCTCAAATTGTACAATGCTCTCACATTCTGATTTTTTTTGTCGCTAGAGTGAGCAAGTATTACATCAAATATTATTCGCGCTCGAGAACGAAGCGGGGTAGCAAGTCATGTAAAAAATATGACTCAACATCAATTACAGATATCATTCAATATTTAATCACAGTCGTCGTAACTTGGAATGAGTCTTGCACTTGATGCTCACCTCACCTCACTTCCATTCTTTACTGAACTGCTCAAAAGACAACGCGTTTTTCAGTAATAACGAGAGCATAACAGTCTCGATAAAACAATGTTCTATTAACAAAAAAACGAAAGAAGAAATATATGTCTACAATGCAGTGACCTTTCCATGCGACGGCTGACAGAAAGCACGCCGGCTGGCACGCCCCTCGCATAATCTGCTTGCTGTAGTAGTAGTATGAAGAGTATGACAACGAAAGTTTTTTCTACAACACTATGTACCCGATCAGTCACTGTTTTCAATCCGTATTTCTATCATACACATACAATGACCTCGTTGCCACGGCTGAGAGAAATTACGCCGGTGGGCGCGCCCTAAGTGTTGTGAGCATGTTTGAAGTAGCTTGATAAAGTTTGAAGTTTGTTTGATCTTTACAAACCATTATATAACGACAGAACTCGTCTTGCCAAACTTTTACTTGTCTTTTCCACAATCTTCAACTCTTCGTTTCGTTGAAGTTATGCGTTGAAGCTAGAAATTTTGTCTTTTTCAACTGAATCAATCTATTATTGATTTTATTTACACGTATTTCTATCGAACAAGTGCACCACTATGTGGATATGGGTCAGTAAATGCGAATGCCAACTAATTGGTATTGATCTGTTGACCTCGCGGCTGGTAGCGAGCAACCCAGAGGGCGCGACCCCAGCAAGTAGCGCGCGTTAAAAAATGATCTAATATCATATGAAGACAAAGTCCGATCGTTCTGAAATTTTGACAGTAGGGCTTATATGCCCATAAAAGCTTAAGTTTACAAATTGGACACTCTATATTGCCTGTACGAAAAGTCGATCATATTTGCTTTATTTCGCGACTTTTCGAGAAATGAAACAAATTTCTATACTCTTTTTTACGTAATCTATCTTCTATTCAATTTTTATAGAAATCGAAGACCATGAAATTTGGGTGCATTTTGGGTACATTCGCCTTTTTGGGCATGAAGATGAGGTCACAGCCAGTAGGTATCGCGGCTATCGATTTTTTCTAGGTCGATTCACCTATCCTCCAAATTTCGTTCAAATTTAAGTATTTTGAAAATTTTCTCCATAGTTAAGAGATTAGGTGATAACTATGATCAGAAGATCGCTATTGACGAGATATTTTGAATTTTGCGTTCTCGGGTATCGAAGAAACTTTCTAGAAAAAATCAGCAAATAAGGTACACTTTGAAAAGAGATATCTCTCCGGAAAGAATGACAGACACACACCATAGTAAATATTAGTCTCAATGGGGGACTAGCCCGAGCGGCGCTGGCGCGCCGCTCGGGCTAGGGCCGCCTTCGGCGGCCTCAACATTCAAACATCAAAACTGAAATCATAAGTAAAATCTACTTTCAGAACTAAAATATGTCCACAAACCTCTAATCTAACTAAGATGTACATTACAAGACAGAATACCAAAAATGAAGACAATTGAACGTTGTTTACAAATTTGTTTACTTGTTTACACATTCTGTAAACAGCATTTTTTAACTCGCCTTTAAGTATACTACACGATACACATCTTTAAAACACGTTTTTAGGTTGTTTACACATTTGTTTACTTGTTTACAACATCTGTAAACAACATTTTCGAACTCACCAATAATGCTACTAAACATTTGACACCTTCAAAACACATTTTCAGGTTGTTTACATAGTTGTTTACTTGTTTACTTCATCTATAAACAACATTTTTAAACTCGCCTCTTGGTGTACTACATCTTAGACACCTTCAAAACAAACTTTACATTTGTTTACAAACTTGTTTACTTGCTGACAAACATGTAAACAACAATATCGCTGACTTGTCTCCAGGTCACATACCAAGTTTGGACTCTTTGGCATCAAAACTGACCGAGATACAACATTACCATATTTGGAAATATGCAAATGAGGTCATGAATCAAAATTTCAATCACCGACCCTACAGTACCTTAGCCCTAAAAGGGCATCTTGATAGCTGAAAAACGAAGCATAGTTTACATAGAATTGGCCATCTCTCAGATTCTATGTTCTCAGATATGCAAATTTTCTAGGGAGAACCCATATAAGGAACGGTCAGATCAGGACCCCAGGTGAACGATTGCGTGCGGTCACCACCTAGGATCTAATTTCCATACCTCAACCCCCAACGATCACTACAACTTGAGATAGAACTCCGGAAAGACACACAGACTCCATAGCATAATTTATTGGGGGTGGGCGGGTGACTAGCGCTCCGGCGCGCTACCGCGCGCCTTCGCACTAGGTATCCAAGAATAGAAAATAGAATAGTAATTCATCTTGCTGATTGTTCTCTATTGATTCTTACGGAGAGACATCCATGTGAAAGGTCTGTGTATCTCTTTCACTTTCTGTCTTTCTAACTATCTCTCTCCTACTTTCTCTATCTTTCTTCTGTCTCACTTTCATTATTTTTTTTACATATATACACTCTCTTTCCCTCTTTCGTTCTCTCTCCTTTCTCTCTCTCTCTCTCTCTCTCTCTCTCTTTCTCTCTCTCTCTCTCTCTCTCTCGTCTACTCTCACGTCTCCGCGGCGATGACAAGAACTTTTTAGAGACAATTATATGGTATGTTCTGTCTACTCTCACGTCTTTGCTGCTGTCACGACAATTTTCTAGAGACAGTTCCGTGGTCTCTTCTGTCTAATTTCACGTCTTTGCTGCTGTCACGACAATTTTCTAGAGACAATTCGAACGTCTCTTCTGTCTACTCTCACGTCTCCGCATCGATCACAACATTTTTCTAGAAGCAGTTCTATGATCTCTTCTGTCTACTCTCACGTCTCCGCATCGATCACATCACTTTTCTAGAAGCAGTTCTATGCTCTCTTCTGTCTACTCTCACGTCTCCGCATCGATCACATCACTTTCTAGAAGCAGTTCTGTGCTCTCTTCTGTCTACTCTCACGTCTCCGCATCGATCACATCACTTTCTAGAAGCAGTTCTATGCTCTCTTCTGTCTACTCTCACGTCTCCGCATCGATCACATCACTTTCTAGAAGCAGTTCTATGATCTCTTCTGTCTACTCTCACGTCTCCGCATCGATCACATCACTTTTCTAGAAGCAGTTCTATGCTATCTTCTGTCTACTCTCACGTCTCCGCATCGATCACATCACTTTCTAGAAGCAGTTCTATGATCTCTTCTGTCTACTCTCACGTCTCCGCATCGATCACATCACTTTCTAGAAGCAGTTCTATGATCTCTTCTGTCTACTCTCACGTCTCCGCATCGATCACATCACTTTTCTAGAAGCAGTTCTATGCTCTCTTCTGTCTACTCTCACGTCTCCGCATATCGATCACATCACTTTCTAGAAGCAGTTATGTGCTCTCTTCTGTCTACTCTCACGTCTCCGTATCGATCACATCACTTTCTAGAAGCAGTTCTATGATCTCTTCTGTCTACTCTCACGTCTCCGCATCGATCACATCACTTTTCTAGAAGCAGTTCTATGATCTCTTCTGTCTACTCTCACGTCTCCGCATCGATCACATCACTTTTCTAGAAGCAGTTCTATGCTCTCTTCTGTCTACTCTCACGTCTCCGCATCGATCACATCACTTTCTAGAAGCAGTTCTATGATCTCTTCTGTCTACTCTCACGTCTCCGCATCGATCACATCACTTTTCTAGAAGCAGTTCTATGCTCTCTTCTGTCTACTCTCACGTCTCCGCATCGATCACATCACTTTCTAGAAGCAGTTATGTGCTCTCTTCTGTCTACTCTCACGTCTCCGCATCGATCACAACACTTTTTAAGAAGCAGTTCTATGCTCTCTTCTGTCTACTCTCACGTCTCCGCATCGATTACAACACTTTTCTAGAAGCAGTTCTATGCACTCTTCTGTCTACTCTCACGTCTCCGCATCGATCACATCACTTTTCTAAAAGCAGTTCTATGCTCTCTTCTGTCTACTCTCACGTTTCCGCATCGATCACAACACTTTTCTAGAAGCAGTTCTATGCTCTCTTCTGTCTACTCTCACGTCTCCGCAACGATCACAACACTTTTCTAAAAGCAGTTCTATGATCTCTTCTGTCTACTCTCACGTCTCCGCATCGATCACATCACTTTTCTAGAAGCAGTTCTATGATCTCTTCTGTCTACTCTCACGTCTCCGCATCGATCACATCACTTTTCTAGAAGCAGTTCTATGCTCTCTTCTGTCTACTCTCACGTCTCCGCATCGATCACATCACTTTCTAGAAGCAGTTCTATGATCTCTTCTGTCTACTCTCACGTCTCCGCATCGATCACATCACTTTTCTAGAAGCAGTTCTATGCTCTCTTCTGTCTACTCTCACGTCTCCGCATCGATCACATCACTTTCTAGAAGCAGTTATGTGCTCTCTTCTGTCTACTCTCACGTCTCCGCATCGATCACAACACTTTTTAAGAAGCAGTTCTATGCTCTCTTCTGTCTACTCTCACGTCTCCGCATCGATTACAACACTTTTCTAGAAGCAGTTCTATGCACTCTTCTGTCTACTCTCACGTCTCCGCATCGATCACATCACTTTTCTAAAAGCAGTTCTATGCTCTCTTCTGTCTACTCTCACGTTTCCGCATCGATCACAACACTTTTCTAGAAGCAGTTCTATGCTCTCTTCTGTCTACTCTCACGTCTCCGCAACGATCACAACACTTTTCTAAAAGCAGTTCTATGCTCTCTTCTGTCTACTCTCACGTCTCCGCATCGATCACATCACTTTTCTAGAAGCAGTTCTATGCTCTCTTCTGTCTATTCTCACGTCTCCGCATCGATCACAACACTTTTCTAGAAGCAGTTCTATGCTCTCTTCTGTCTATTCTCACGTCTCCGCATCGATCACAACACTTTTCTAGAAGCAGTTCTTTGCTCTCTTCTGTCTACTCTCACGTCTCCGCGGCGGTGAAAACAATTTTCTAGATACAGTACTATCATCTCTGTTGCCCACTCTCACTCTCAAATTGTACAATGCTCTCACATTCTGATTTTTTTTGTCGCTAGAGTGAGCAAGTATTACATCAAATATTATTCGCGCTCGAGAACGAAGCGGGGTAGCAAGTCATGTAAAAAATATGACTCAACATCAATTACAGATATCATTCAATATTTAATCACAGTCGTCGTAACTTGGAATGAGTCTTGCACTTGATGCTCACCTCACCTCACTTCCATTCTTTACTGAACTGCTCAAAAGACAACGCGTTTTTCAGTAATAACGAGAGCATAACAGTCTCGATAAAACAATGTTCTATTAACAAAAAAACGAAAGAAGAAATATATGTCTACAATGCAGTGACCTTTCCATGCGACGGCTGACAGAAAGCACGCCGGCTGGCACGCCCCTCGCATAATCTGCTTGCTGTAGTAGTAGTATGAAGAGTATGACAACGAAAGTTTTTTCTACAACACTATGTACCCGATCAGTCACTGTTTTCAATCCGTATTTCTATCATACACATACAATGACCTCGTTGCCACGGCTGAGAGAAATTACGCCGGTGGGCGCGCCCTAAGTGTTGTGAGCATGTTTGAAGTAGCTTGATAAAGTTTGAAGTTTGTTTGATCTTTACAAACCATTATATAACGACAGAACTCGTCTTGCCAAACTTTTACTTGTCTTTTCCACAATCTTCAACTCTTCGTTTCGTTGAAGTTATGCGTTGAAGCTAGAAATTTTGTCTTTTTCAACTGAATCAATCTATTATTGATTTTATTTACACGTATTTCTATCGAACAAGTGCACCACTATGTGGATATGGGTCAGTAAATGCGAATGCCAACTAATTGGTATTGATCTGTTGACCTCGCGGCTGGTAGCGAGCAACCCAGAGGGCGCGACCCCAGCAAGTAGCGCGCGCTCAAAAATGATCTAATATCATATGAAGACAAAGTCCGATCGTTCTGAAATTTTGACAGTAGGGCTTATATGCCCATAAAAGCTTAAGTTTACAAATTGGACACTCTATATTGCCTGTACGAAAAGTCGATCATATTTGCTTTATTTCGCGACTTTTCGAGAAATGAAACAAATTTCTATACTCTTTTTTACGTAATCTATCTTCTATTCAATTTTTATAGAAATCGAAGACCATGAAATTTGGGTGCATTTTGGGTACATTCGCCTTTTTGGGCATGAAGATGAGGTCACAGCCAGCTGGTATCGCGGCTATCGATTTTTTCTAGGTCGATTCACCTATCCTCCAAATTTCGTTCAAATTGAAGTATTTTGAAAATTTTCTCCATAGTTAAGAGATTAGGTGATAACTATGATCAGAAGATCGCTATTGACGAGATATTTTGAATTTTGCGTTCTCGGGTATCGAAGAAACTTTCTAGAAAAAATCAGCAAATAAGGTACACTTTGAAAAGAGATATCTCTCCGGAAAGAATGACAGACACACACCATAGTAAATATTAGTCTAAAGGGGGGATTGTCAAACTCGTACATAACTGTTTTATAGTCTAGTCATCTTTTTTTTCCAATTCACTCGTTTTAGTCGCAGGCTACTCGTGCAACTTCGAGGGACAAGAAGGCCATTCTCGTCAGCTTCGCTTCTCTTGGTCGATTCTAGGATATTCACATGTGTATTCTTTCAAAATTGTTAAAATAATGCAATTATACCGATTTTATAACTTACATTTAAATACTCTTTGATACTGTGTTTTCGCAATAAAATTTACTTCGTTTATTCGTAGAGAATTTTTGTCGTACAATTTGCTAACACCACGGCAACCAATACGTTACTGTGTGTAAGAAAGAATAGCTTAAGGTTACGATAGGAGAATAAGGGTTACGATAGGAGAATAATTAGATCTACTCCACTCGTTTAAGATTAAGCTAGATTATCTTTTAAAAGGACTTCCGTAAGAGAAGAGTTTGTGTTACCCAACGTAATGCAACAAAAACTCATGTATTTTATCAATCGAAATAGTAAAAAAAAAAACCTGCTCTTTCTGCAATAAAAACTATTGCGAGCAAATGTTGTACGTCGGTAAATTGATTTCGGTATCTGATCGATTATATATATCTTGTTGAATTATTGGAGCAGGTTTGTGTACTATTTCGATTGATAAATTGCATGAGTTTTTGTTGCATTACGTTGGGTAACACAAACTCTTCTTTTACGGAAGTCCTTTTAAAAAATAATGAATGTACTTTTATTAGATTTCATATAAATCTAATTGCATTAACATAAACCACACAACATTTTTTAAAAGAATCCAACTGTTCACCCATCTTGTTGAGTCCAAAATTGTATAAATTTTGCAAAAAAGAGTTTGGGCAATGCTGATAGGAAAATTTACAATCCCAATGTCATTTCAATGTAAAATCATGTAGTACAAAAGTTTTGCATCCTGCCGGATCCGAACTCGAGCTATGTATCTCAACGGGCGCAATCGCTAACCACAACATTACTGCGCACTCGGCGGGGCACGCAATCTGAACGATATCAGTGCGATCCACAGGCAGTGCGGAATGTGCACCTCCTGTCTGCTGGGGACAGCCGGTGCGCGCCACCCCCGCTAGAAAACCATTCGTACACGGGAGATTGCCTGCCCCTCAGGGGGCGCGCGCGCGTATCTCGCTTCCTACAACAGCTAGCGTTACCAAAATCGAAACTTAACCATTTTCTAACATCCTGATAACATCTATCAGCATCACATTGTTCTCGCAAAGATTCTAAGGGACCTTTCGTTCAGTCGCCTTTTGCCGATTCTAGCGCGCGACTAGTCTTAACACAAACTAACCAGCGCTGCCGCGCTGGTCGTAATTGATATTTTCACCTACTCCACTCGCATAGAATTACAGTACGAGAATAATTTGACTTATTCCACTCGCTTAGGATTACGATAGGAGAATAATTTGACCTACTCCACTCGCTTAGGATTACGATAGGAGAATAATTTGACTTACTCCACTCGCTAAGGTTTACGATAGGAGAATAATTCGACCTACTCCACTCGCTAAAGATTACGGTATGAGAATACTTCGATCTACTCCACTCGATTAGGATTACGGTAGGAGAATAATTTGATCTACTCCACTCGTTTAGTATTACGGTATGAGAATACATATTTAGACCTACTCCACTCGCTTAGAATGACGGTGTGATAATAATTTGACTTACTCCACTCGCTTAGGATTACGATAGGAGAATAATTCGACCTACTCCACTCGCTAAGGATTACGGTATGAGAATACTTCGATCTACTCCACTCGATTAGGATTACGGTAGGAGAATAATCTGACCTACTCCACTCGCTTATCATTACGATATTATAATAATCTGACCTACTCCACTCGCTTATCATTACGGTATGATAATCATTTGACCTACTCCACTCGCTTAGGATTACGGTATGAGAATACATATTTCGACCTACTCCACTCGCTTATCATTACGATATTATAATAATCTGACCTTCTCCACTCGCTTATCATTACGGTATGATAATCATTTGACCTACTCCACTCGCTTAGGATTACGGTATGAGAATACATATTTCGACCTACTCCACTCGCTTAGGATGACGGCATGATAAAAATTTGACCTACTCCACTCGCTTATCATTACGGTATGAGAATAATTTGACCTACTCCACTCGCTTAGGATTACGGTAAGAGAATAATTTGACCTACTCCACTCGCTTATCATTACGGTATGAGAATAATTTGACCTACTCCACTCGTATAGAATTACGGTGTGAGAATACATATTTCGTATTTATGGAAAAACGAATTGGGCAAAGAAGGTAGCGACATTCAAAAACCGATGGTCGAGACGAGTAACAGAATGGAGACCGTACGATAAGACGAGGAGAATAGGAGCACCGTATGTGAAAAGGAGCGACGACCTGAAGGAGATGATGGAACGGAACGGACGATGTGGCGAGAACTGGGCGACATTGGCGAGGAGTGACAACGACGGTGAATGGAAATCGATAATGCTCACGGGACCAGCTCCATAGCGAGACAATTATGTTTTGTGTATTGAAATTCTGGATAAAGTTTTTGATTTTGATTTTTTTTTGACTTCGCGTTTTCTTTAATTGTTTCGTGTTTCCATGGTCAAGCAATGAAACAAAGTTAAAAAACTAAGCGCCACTGTGCCTTTAAAGTGTCGATGGTTCCCAATTGAATGAATTGTTATTATAATAATGATCATTTCACTCACTCAGTGTGCGTTCATTCATCAAATCATCCACGAATAACTGGCATTTGAATAGGAGATTGTCAACTCATCGTTTCTGTCACCCGTCACCTCATCATTTCTTCGCAATGACTCGCCTCACGTGGCGGTCAGTCCATTTATCTGTTCCTGTTTTCTTTTCCCGGTCTATCTCTCTTTCTCTCTTTCTCTCTTTCTCTCTTTCTCTCTTTCTCTCTCTCTCTCTCTCTCTCTCTCTCTCTCGCTCTCTCTCTTTCTCTGCTGATCGTTTCTCGCTATGATATGTATATCCTCTTTGTTTGAGGCTGTTGCTTCTTCTTCTGATGTCCCTCTCGGTTCTCGGAGACGACTCCAATGCGAAATCCATCAAGATCAAGAGACTCTCCTCCAAGAGTGAGTTATGTAGATACCAGTCGGAGTCGCATCTACGCCGCTACTCCTCTTGGTTCTGAGGGGCGGGATCTAAAAAGAGCAAACCCGATGCACGTCACATGCTCGCGCCAATGAAGACACGACAGCGTAACCGCACGTTGTTGAGTCAATTTCTGGCAAAAAATTGCATTCAGTTGAAAGAGAGAGGGTTAATGTCAAGGTTGCCAATCACTTTTCCCACGTATGAAAAAAACACCGATATCCTATCGATATCAATCAATACGTAGTCCAAATTCGGAACAAACTGAAGTATTGTTTGTAGACTGCACTGCCTACTCGCACAACGTTCGTCCGGTGTCCCATTTGTGGAATAGTACACAGTGGGAGGACAGACTTCTGGATGCATCGGCGGAATTCCTCGCACCGGACACTGTCGATTTCCCACTGCCATCCGAGGAAACTATCAGAGGAGTGATCGAGGTACATATCTATGGTAGTACAGTTTTGTGATTCGTATATGATTCAGTACGCATTTGGAATCAGTACCGAAACGACTTTCGCAGATTTGGTTCATGAAATCGAAGAAAATCTGCCGGTTCGATGAAAACATGTTGTATTTGATTGTTTGTTTTAGCAAACTTCTATTACTCTGTCTGTCGTCTTTGGATTGTTGGCTTGTGTTAGTATCATTGTAGTTGTTGCGTATATGACATATCTCACTAAAAAGATCACATCACTTTTCTAGAAGCAGTTCTATGCTCTCTTCTGTCTACTCTCACGTCTCCGCATATCGATCACATCACTTTCTAGAAGCAGTTATGTGCTCTCTTCTGTCTACTCTCACGTCTCCGTATCGATCACATCACTTTCTAGAAGCAGTTCTATGATCTCTTCTGTCTACTCTCACGTCTCCGCATCGATCACATCACTTTTCTAGAAGCAGTTCTATGATCTCTTCTGTCTACTCTCACGTCTCCGCATCGATCACATCACTTTTCTAGAAGCAGTTCTATGCTCTCTTCTGTCTACTCTCACGTCTCCGCATCGATCACATCACTTTCTAGAAGCAGTTCTATGATCTCTTCTGTCTACTCTCACGTCTCCGCATCGATCACATCACTTTTCTAGAAGCAGTTCTATGCTCTCTTCTGTCTACTCTCACGTCTCCGCATCGATCACATCACTTTCTAGAAGCAGTTATGTGCTCTCTTCTGTCTACTCTCACGTCTCCGCATCGATCACAACACTTTTTAAGAAGCAGTTCTATGCTCTCTTCTGTCTACTCTCACGTCTCCGCATCGATTACAACACTTTTCTAGAAGCAGTTCTATGCACTCTTCTGTCTACTCTCACGTCTCCGCATCGATCACATCACTTTTCTAAAAGCAGTTCTATGCTCTCTTCTGTCTACTCTCACGTTTCCGCATCGATCACAACACTTTTCTAGAAGCAGTTCTATGCTCTCTTCTGTCTACTCTCACGTCTCCGCAACGATCACAACACTTTTCTAAAAGCAGTTCTATGATCTCTTCTGTCTACTCTCACGTCTCCGCATCGATCACATCACTTTTCTAGAAGCAGTTCTATGATCTCTTCTGTCTACTCTCACGTCTCCGCATCGATCACATCACTTTTCTAGAAGCAGTTCTATGCTCTCTTCTGTCTACTCTCACGTCTCCGCATCGATCACATCACTTTCTAGAAGCAGTTCTATGATCTCTTCTGTCTACTCTCACGTCTCCGCATCGATCACATCACTTTTCTAGAAGCAGTTCTATGCTCTCTTCTGTCTACTCTCACGTCTCCGCATCGATCACATCACTTTCTAGAAGCAGTTATGTGCTCTCTTCTGTCTACTCTCACGTCTCCGCATCGATCACAACACTTTTTAAGAAGCAGTTCTATGCTCTCTTCTGTCTACTCTCACGTCTCCGCATCGATTACAACACTTTTCTAGAAGCAGTTCTATGCACTCTTCTGTCTACTCTCACGTCTCCGCATCGATCACATCACTTTTCTAAAAGCAGTTCTATGCTCTCTTCTGTCTACTCTCACGTTTCCGCATCGATCACAACACTTTTCTAGAAGCAGTTCTATGCTCTCTTCTGTCTACTCTCACGTCTCCGCAACGATCACAACACTTTTCTAAAAGCAGTTCTATGCTCTCTTCTGTCTACTCTCACGTCTCCGCATCGATCACATCACTTTTCTAGAAGCAGTTCTATGCTCTCTTCTGTCTATTCTCACGTCTCCGCATCGATCACAACACTTTTCTAGAAGCAGTTCTATGATCTCTTCTGTCTACTCTCACGTCTCCGCATCGATCACAACACTTTTCTAGAAGCAGTTCTTTGCTCTCTTCTGTCTACTCTCACGTCTCCCAATCGATCACAACACTTTTCTAGAAGCAGTTCTATGCACTATTCTGTCTACTCTCACGTCTCCGCATCGATCACAACACTTTTCTAGAAGCAGTTCTTTGCTCTCTTCTGTCTACTCTCACGTCTCCGCGGCGGTGAAAACAATTTTCTAGATACAGTACTATCATCTCTGTTGCCCACTCTCACTCTCAAATTGTACAATGCTCTCACATTCTGATTTTTTTTGTCGCTAGAGTGAGCAAGTATTACATCAAATTCTATTCGCGCTCGAGAACGAAGCGGGGTAGCAAGTCATGTAAAAAATATGACTGAACATCAATTACAGATATCATTCAATATTTAATCACAGTCGTCGTAACTTGGAATGAGTCTTGCACTTGATGCTCACCTCACCTCACTTCCATTCTTTACTGAACTGCTCAAAAGACAACGCGTTTTTCAGTAATAACGAGAGCATAACAGTCTCGATAAAACAATGTTCTATTAACAAAAAAACGAAAGAAGAAATATATGTCTACAATGCAGTGACCTTTCCATGCGACGGCTGACAGAAAGCACGCCGGCTGGCACGCCCCTCGCATAATCTGCTTGCTGTAGTAGTAGTATGAAGAGTATGACAACGAAAGTTTTTTCTACAACACTATGTACCCGATCAGTCACTGTTTTCAATCCGTATTTCTATCATACACATACAATGACCTCGTTGCCACGGCTGAGAGAAATTACGCCGGTGGGCGCGCCCTAAGTGTTGTGAGCATGTTTGAAGTAGCTTGATAAAGTTTGAAGTTTGTTTGATCTTTACAAACCATTATATAACGACAGAACTCGTCTTGCCAAACTTTTACTTGTCTTTTCCACAATCTTCAACTCTTCGTTTCGTTGAAGTTATGCGTTGAAGCTAGAAATTTTGTCTTTTTCAACTGAATCAATCTATTATTGATTTTATTTACACGTATTTCTATCGAACAAGTGCACCAATATGTGGATATGGGTCAGTAAATGCGAATGCCAACTAATTGGTATTGATCTGTTGA
>CAWZYM010000343.1:232500-315000 GCA_963966185.1 Rhabditoides inermis | reverse complement strand
GCAATTCGATTGGGTCGAGATTGAAACTGTGCCATGTGGTGTCGATCGCAACTTTAGACCGAAATGGGAAGCGCTCGTCATGAAAGAGTCGATTCGTTCTGCCATTCACTCTCAAGCATGCGAACGCGCCTACCAATGTTGCCATGTTTGACCATAATTACCACAGTCATGTTAGTCAGAATAGCTCTGATTCGGAGATAATAGCAATACTTGAAAACGAAAAGTTTAACGACATCTTTTTTTTTATTTTTCACAAAGAAGTTGAATACTTTATCGCACATGAACCGGCATGTGTGAAAAATTAGTGAGATACCTACCGAAATTCGCAAGTAAACTGTTGACCATAATCGGTGTTTAATTTGTTGACATAACGTGTCTAGAACTTTTTGTACACGTCACAGAAAAAAAATGATTCAAAAACGCTTTTGATTGATGATCGAAAATAAATTGATTATACAATTATACATCATCAAACCCACGAGGAAGGTATGAGAGGTCTTCCGCTCACTCAGATTTACAATCTGAAGGCACCACTCGAAGCTCTTGATGTGCACAACAAATCAAATATTCAGCTGCTCTCGTGCCCATTGAAGTACCGTAATCTTCGTTTAAACTTGAGACCAGATAACCGTATTTTGTAAAACGTATGTTTGCTGCAGTACATATTCGTCGTGTGTCCCTATTAAATATAGAAGACTATAAATTCCATAAAAGTTTTGTAATATAAGTTTGCATCGATTTAGAGCCGAGTTATGGTCAAAACGTCGATTCGAGTTATCCAGCCCTGGTCAAAGATAGTATTTTTATCCAACTAACTTTCAGTTTGAATACCTTGATGAATAGCTCAAGTTTGTGCACGTCAATAGTAGGAAGAAACAACACTATATGACAACAAAATCGAATAAGCTTGTGGAGAAGAGAGAGAGAGAGAGAGAGAGAGAGAGAGAGAGAGAAAGATGACATAGTTCATACTACACACGTCCTGTGCGCTTTCGAACGTCTGGGCCGTCTGGCGGCAGTGTGGAAACTGAGATTTGCATTCGCTACTGGACCGAAAACAACGCGGTCGACTCGATGGTTTCGTTTCTCTCGCCGTCATTTCTCCTCCCTTGCCTCAAATATGAGGCCGCCACTGCTGCTAGCCTGTCTAGCCATTCTGCTGGCCGTCGCTGTCGGTTCGTTCCGATCATCTCTCTCTCTCTCTCTCTCTCTCTCTCTCTCTCTCTCTCTCTCTCTCTCTCTCTCTCTCTCGCTTCCTCACCCTCTCTCTTTCTCTCTCTCTCTCTCTCTCTCTCTCTCTCTCGTTTCCTCTCCGACCCTCTCTTTCCCCAGGCGACAACGCGTTCACGGATTTCTGCCTCAAGGGCCCGTTCAAGACGGATAATATGCAGAACGACTACACCAAGTGCACGAAGAAGGTGCGTGTCGAGCGATTATCGATTGAATATCGATTCGATAGATGGATATCGATTGAATATCGATTGATTGCAGATCCACTACCACTCCACGAAGGCCGAGGCTATCCAGTACTGCAAGACGCAGCGCTTTGCCGGAATCGTCACCAATGTGAGTGGGAGGCGGGTTTATCGATTGGTTATCGATTGATTATCGATTGATTATCGATCGGTAACCCTTGATGTAACTAGTAGTATTTCGCATCTCTTAGCAACATGTAAATGTGTAACAGACAAAATATACTGATATGTATCGTCAAACTCCGCGACTGTTCGATGGAATAGTTAACTCAAATGACGATTTTTTTCCGAAACATGATGTATTGCAACTATCTTTAATTTTTGCACGTTCACATTACTCGAATTGTTGATTCACACGCAGGCTTTGGCTGGCTATTCTTTGTGGTTATAGATTGTGAAATGTTATTAACTTTTATTTCCTTATCGATTATCGATTACCACAATTCGACATGGACATATTGTGCAGACACATAGTTGTTGATGAACCACTGACGATGGGAAGGTTTTTGTTGATGTTTGCACCGCCACAACAATCCATGCAAACTGCGCAACTCGGAATCGCATCTGATATTGGTCGCGTCGTACACGTTCAAGTTGCGGTCAGTCTCTTCAAAACACTCCCGAATGCCTCCGAAACACTTCGGAATTGCCTTTCGAATTACCCTGAGAACACTTCGGAATGCCTAGTTATGCCTTCGAATCACTCCCGAGTGGGTTTCGTAAAGACTGACCACACCTTTAGGGGTTCGGACCAATGCGTAGCCGATTCGAGTAATTCCCAGGATAAGACAGTCGAGACAAACTCGGTTGGTGTTCATTCGGCAATGTGACGCGGTTATAAACGTATACCCACCCAACCCCTCGACCTGAGCCAACCGAGTATAGAAATGATATCAAAAAGAGTATACATATACAATTTAATAAATAAAAAAGTATAATATAAAACATATATTGCATAAGTTTATAATAAAGTGTTTCAGCACCAGCCGGACTGGTTCGAGTGTGTTTTCGAGCAGACTTCAGTCTGCCGCAATGGCATGCACATGATTCAAAACCAGTGCTACTTTTTCGAAAAGGTTGTTATTAGTAATTAGGTATTTGTAAGTATTCAGTCGATATGAGGTTGTCAGAACAAGTCGTTATAGTGTTGTGGTAACGCTCACGGTTTGTGAACCATACTGTGCCGGTTCGATTCCCGCCACGTGCAAGCAGTTTTGCCAAGAGTTTCGATGAACCTTGGTAACGCTAAACGCCCCTGTGCCTTTAAATGTGTTTACAAACCGGGTCACCGAAGAGGGAAAATATCGAAAATGTATCGAACCACTGATTAATAATAAAAATCACTTTCGCTCACAATTTAAATGAATTATGAAATGCATTTTCACAGAACCTACCCTACTGAGATTTGAAGAACAGAGAACAAGCTTAGAAGCGAGAGAGGAGAGAGTTACGAAAACTTGAGATGAATATAGTAAAGTCCTCTCAGTTCTTGTAGGGTACAGTGACGTCTACTTTCCATCCAGATTCCTCCAGCATCCTACTCTCACTGCTGTCTGACTTCGTGAACTGAGGAGGGCAGAAGCCGCTGAAAGAGAATTCAACAATTTCACACGCAGTTCTTTACCTGTCAGCATTGATTTTGACGTAGTATTGAAATTCTGTTTCTCCTTTGTAAATCCATTTTGTTGTATTGTACCTAGAAAATGTAGAATCAACAGGAACATCCGCACTTACAGTGAACAACGACGTTTAGTCAAGGGCATTTCATAGTTATACGTAAAGGAGTTGCAGCCTTTTCTATCTGAAACAATAATAAGAACTTGAAGAATTGCAAAGGAGAGAGAACAAAAAGAAAAAAAGAGAAGAGAGAGAGAGAAAGAGAGAAATAAATAGAGAGAGGAAGTGAGTGAGAGAGAAAGAGAGGGGAAGAAGGAAAGGGAGTGAGGGAGTGAGAGAGAGAGAGAGAAGAAGAGAGAGAGAGAGAGAGAGAGAGAGAGAGAATGAAAAGGGAGAGATGGAGTGAGATGGAGAGAAAGGGAGAGAGAGAGGGAGAGAGAGGGAGAGAGAGAGAGGGAGAGAGAGGGAGAGAGAGATACTCACTAGTGCACAGCCAGGCACATTCTTCTAGCTGTATCCCATATACGTATAGTTGTTTCCCTGCGACGATCCAAATCGAAAAGTTCACCTCAAACAATTGAAGTTATAGAAATACATCTCCAGTTTCTTGTATGGCCGCGCGTTTTTTTTTGCGCTTGGCGGTCTCTTTCTATGATTTGAAAAAACAATTCTTTGATTTCGATTTTCGAAGGTCTTTTTTTGATGAGCATCGAGTATGATGATGTTGGGAGATAGTTTATAAAAAGACTTCTCATTTTCCCGTCCCCGCGAGCGGTTGCCCCTTCCCGCACTCCCTCGAATGACCACCCGACGACAATGAAAGTCACCGCCGCCGCCGCTTGGATATGAGGTTTCGTGGAGTATCGACTAATTCTCAAATTGAAGCCGTTCACTGTGAGACGATAAGGCAACGCCAAATAAGCCTGTGGAAGTGCAACTAGTCGGCGAAGCGCGGAATCTCAATTGGAGGAAAGGAAGGTACAAAGCGAAGGCGAATTGAAGGGCAACGGCGGCACCCGCGAACGGAAGAGAAGTACGCTGCTGTTATCGATCGATATCCGGAGCCGTTCACTGTGAGACGATAAGGAGGAGCCAAATAAGCCTGTTGGGAGTGCACATAGTCGGTAACTCACGGATTTCTTGGATTTCGCTACATGATAGTGACAAATGGATCGACCGGGAGCAAGTATGCAAATGGACGCGAGAAGCTCGAGAACGTTCGACGGTAGACGCAAGGTGGTCCATAAGGCTCACGCGTTCGAGGATGGATCAAGGCCGCATACTCTATATCGGATAAGAAGACGAATGTCTCGAGACGTGACTGGATTCCTCTCTCCGCATATGCTGTAATGCCAACAGTGTCTGGAGAAAGTGAAGCCCCACAAATCGAATACGAACAGTTCCAAACCGTAGCTGTACTATTTCATTGTTCGATTTGTGTGTATGTCATACCAACTTATGAACAAACTATTCTATCTATTCTAAGAAAAATAAATAAATACTTAACACATACTTTATCGTGTTTATTAATGAACGAGTAGTATGTGTCCGACGCGGATAGCGAACTGATCTGTAATTAAGTTGATTAAATAAATAAAAAAGTTTTTTCGTACCGCAAGAAGTACTGTGACTGCGCCGAGAAACATATAGATGGTAGGGTAGATGGAAGGGTTACTGGTTACTGAATGCGTGGTTACTAGATAGCACTTTTATTGTACATAGCCGGGGCAACAAGTTGTCATGAGGAAGGTTGTAACATATAATATGTAGTGCCTCTTGTGGAAGAAAGAAGTGCGTCCCGAAACCACACGAACATATTCAAAGACAAATACCCACAAACATAACGTATATAAATATATTCAATCCGGAATCCACTGACAACGTCTCAAATTTGAAATTTGATAATGTGTGAGCAAGTTTGCAGTACGTAAACACAGAACTCACAGAACATATGAAATCATAAACACAACAATTGAAAAGAACATGTTTTTTTTGTCAAATGCTTCATATCATTTCAAAATACAAAAAAAAACAAGGATAATACCTAATAAGACACGGGACTTTTCCGTCAATCTTCTTTTTTCATAATTTTCAAGTGTTGTGTTGTGCAGTGTTGTGCAGCACTCCCAATGCATATCGATCGAACAAAAAAGAAATTTATTATACCACAAGGATGCGTCACACATGAAATGCGTGTGAACAATGGCAATAAAAGACCAGCAGTAGAGTGCTAGATGGTATGGCTCTAGAAAACCAGCACTGAGAATCCACGATGACGATATGTCTTCTTGCTAGCGGCTGACAACGTGTCAGGGTGGTCGCCAACCCACTGCGGTAGCGGAACTTCTTTAGGCCCACTGGCGGCATCGAACCCGTGACCTTTCGATTTAGAGCCGCGCACGCACACATCCACTGCGCTACCGCCGCGCTAAAAAAAATTGGAACGCTTCACGAATTTGCGTGTCATCCTTGCGCAGGGGCCATGCAAATCTTCTCTGTATTGTTCCAATTTTAGTATATGTTCATTTGGAATGAACAACAAAGCATCTTTTCATTCTCTTGTCTTTATCTTATATATTGAACAGCATGTATGTCTATGTATTTGTTATTTTTATGTATATACGATAACACGTAAAAAAACCACTGATATGCAACTAAAGAAGATGTAGCTATTAATACCAAGGGGGAGACTCCTTGTAGTCTCTCGTTCGATCGTTGAGAAAGAAGAAAAAAAATGACAACGATAGTATTGGAATGGCAAACTCACAAATTCGATAGTTGCGATAGAAACTGTAAACGTTATGAAGATTTCGCTCTTGTCATGTTTCTTGTATTTGGCTGCGATCACTAAAAATGAAATGATAAAAGTTTTTTTTAACTACATCTCCTTACTTACTGAAATCCTCTCCATTTCTCCAGTTCTGAAGGCGTGCGAATAGTGTCGTCGCATAAAAATCTTTCATCTTCTATAACCATTCATGAAATGTGACCATGCGGGAACGATAGAAAATATTTTTCTCTATTATTCTGCGAAAACCGCTTTTCAAAACGAGTCAAAATAAGCTACTTCGTTCCTTGACGCAAATACCACTATCGCTGACACCTTTATAGAACGCGACATTTTGAAAATCGATTTTCAATAGTCTATAGTTAAAATAAGGCCAATACTGTTCATGTTCGTAGTGACATGAAGTAGAATTCGAATAGACCATTAGTCATTAGTGCGCAAGCTCCTGGAAAATTGAAGAAGATTTTTTTTTAAATTCTCTTATGAAAAGTACAAGCGTGAAGTACCTCTGTTTGGGTTTATTTTAATTCAACAAAAGCACATGCATAAAACTATTATTTTTACACTTAACTATAACCTGCTCTCTCAAAACGATCACTAACACAATGACAATCGAATGCCAAGATTATTGCACACACGCATTCTTTAAAGGAACAGTGGCGACTTAATTCTGCAACTAGTTCTCTTGAACGCGCATTACCACTCATGCAAAACATTTGCCGTAGACAGGACTCGAACCGGCGAGGTCTGTGCCACTACGGTCCCCCCACGCATTGAGCCACATAGTAAGTGATCGTGCTTCTTTCGTCTGGGATTATGTGGGTTTTTTTTTGCTATTTCTGCAGTATTGAAAGTTCAACGGAATGGAAGTCGTGATGGAACCAATTTTGAGTTTGAAACAAAATGTTGCAACAGCGAGTTGCAACATTTGAAAGTTGAAAGCAACGGATACTCGTTGTTCTTTCTCAAAAATCAGTTGAGATTTTGATTCATATGATTCTTTTAAACATTCCGAGTCAAAAATAAGTCGCCAGTGTACATTTAACTCACATTCCATCAACCCGTTTATCAAATGAGTCATCTATCAAAAAGCTCTTGTATTTGTATACATTAAAATATTGAAAACATCATTGTAAACTAAACGATTGTTGTGAGCTCGACTCGCAACACGCCGCTCTCGCTGCTCTCTTCGTCGAATGCGAGCTGCGTGCCGGCCGGGTAGACTGCGCACACTCGGCACACACTGCCCACTCACACTTTACACGCGCACCAACCACTGCAATCAGCACCACTCTCAGTCACTATCATCGTACCGTAATACAAATGACTGTCATAGAGAGAGAGAGAGAGCGCGAGAGAGAGAGCGAGAGAGAGAGAGAGAGAGAGAGAGAGAGAGAGAGACTGAGGAGCATGAATTGCAGGATGGGTGGGCGGTGTCACCGACTGGCAGCGAGCAGTTCGGATAGGGCCATGGATGAGAGGGCTGTATGAGTGAGTGATTGTGAGAGTGCGGCGAGTCTCGCACGCACCACCCACTCGCTGGTGCGGCTGCTACTTGCGGCGCTGCAGCACGTGCAAAGAGGGCGTGTCTCGACTGGCTAAGTGAGGAGATTGATTGAAATGATTGATCTCAAATTGTATGTCATTGGGGGTGTTTGGAGTTTATCTTGGGTAGTTGGCAAATGACTTGGGTCCGGCTGCGTCCGTCGTTGGTCCCTCAGCAGCAGAAGCTTGGTCGCAGCATCTTCGAGGCGTCGGGCGAGCGTGGCGGCGGCCGGCTGTATCGCGCACTATCGGACAGCTCTCTTAGTCCCCTTGTCGCGGGGATAGAGACAGCCCTACACGAGTACAGTATCAGTGTTGAATTGTAACATGACCAGATTGCTTATCTCACTGCCCGACTTCTCGCTGTAGTCGGGTTCTCTCGTATCTTTCTTTGTATCTCGCAATCATCTTCAGTGCCTTTTCTGGTCTAGTATTTCCATATTTTGGGTTGTAACTCTCCCCCAATGTATGCAAATAGCTTTTGAATATTCCAGAGTCTCGCATTGGATCTGTCCAATCAAATCATTCCACTACGTCTTTGGAATTCCAAGAGCTTTCATCGCACTATCATTCTCATTCCAATAGTCACCGAGAGAACTGACAAGGAAAGGGTGAAGAGATACTTTGTATCCCAATGCTTTATGTTTCAGCAATACCAGTGTACTTATCGATCTTATCAGCAGCGGCGTTGTGGAATGACTCGATTCCCTTTCCAAACGAGACACGCACATCCACTATCACCACTACTTTTTCACTCTCTCTTTTCAGCCCAATGTCGGGGCGGAGGTTTCCTCCATCTATCGCATTGCGCGTATCAGTCTCAATCCAAGCATTTTCATTCACTGCGCTCTTTTCCGCAGCAGCTACTATTATGTCTTGAATGTTATTGTCCGTTACTCCCGTTTTCAAATGAGCTTCACACCCATTGAGCACGTGAGCAAGCGTCTCAATCTTTCTCTCATTGCACACAGAGCACATCTTGTCTGATTCTGCATTCTTTGAATTGAATCTCCATCCTTTCAGAAGTAACTTATCGAACAATGCCCGGTGTCTCCACTCAATCGCACTTTCAGTTATTGCCTGCGGCAATTTGCCTCGTAGGATTCTCACATTTCGATTGTCTTGCACAAACATATCGAAATTATTTCCGATTATCGAGTATTCGGTACTCATTCTCTCAATGTTGCACTCGTCCAGCGCACACGTGATTCTCCGTTTGCGGAGATGTTTCATCTTTCTATCGGTTATCGATTTTTTGCTGGCTGGGGTTGCTTTTTTGCTGGCTGGGGTTGCTTTCATTTCACATTGAAAACGTGCATTGTCTTTCTGAAGTGTCGCACCGCCTCTCGGCAGTTGCGCATCACATTTGCCCGGCTACCGTATGACCCGATTCGGTATCCCAACTGCTCATCATTCAAATAGCGTGCACACATCGCATTCTTATCGAGCGTGATTGCCTCTTGTTACTCCAATCCAAGTTACTGAAATGTATTCCAGAAGATTCCAAAACACATTCTTTATATTTATATAGTCATCGGCCGACCACAACAGCTTAGGTGAGATTGGGTCACTCTGTTTCACACCTGCATTCATTGATATGCTTTTAGTTTGATCGTGCTTTGTTTTTACGCGGAATGATTCTCCGTCGTACAAGTCCGCAATGATGTGTCGAAATTCGGGCGGGAAGCCAAAAGCCCTGAGGGCCTCGAATATAGCTATGTGTGGCACGCTGCCAAATGCATTGGCAAGGTCGAGCGATGATACACAAATGTCACCTTTTATCGCCATGTTGAATCGGTGTTCGGAGAAGAGCAATGTTCTCCAATGTACCTTCTCTATTTGTGAAGCCCTTCTGGCAATCACTAACCTATTTGTGAAGCTCTTCTGGCAATCACCAAAAAAATTCTATCGTTTCGGCCGATCAGCAATTTCTCCTTGCCATATATACCACATACATCCGCCCTCTTCTAGAGTACGGTACATGTGTCTTCAACCCGCACGACAATTCTTCAATCGCGCTGCTGGAAAGGGTTCAAAACTACGTCACTCGTCTCATTTCGGCTCGGTCTTCTCTCACAGATCTTGATTCCTCGCAGCGCAACTCTATCATGGGTCTCCAATCTCTTCAACATCGGCGGCATATCAACGACATCGTGATGTTCTACAAGATTCTTGCGGGCTTCGTTGACGTAGATAAGGAGGGTCTCTTTGAACTGCGACCGTCGAGGCTGCGTGGGAACGATCTACAAGTGGTCCGTCCTCGGTTTCGGCTCCTCACTCGGCAGCACGTCTTCAACGTGCGCGTTACCAAATTCTCTCACTTGCTTCCTATTAGTTGTCTCAATACATTGGCCCCGTCTGCTGCATTATCCCCATCCGCTTTCAAACGGCGGCTCCACCTTTTGAGAGATGTTTCGCTGTAATCCGTTTTTTTTTCTTCTCGCTTAGATTGTATTGGTTCTTATCTGCTCATTATTGTTTTTTTTCACGTGTTATTAATCAACCGTATGAATTAAATATTTATAATCATTCCTCTAATCGCGCACATTCTCTTTGTCAAGAGACCCGTGTACACTTTGTACAGAACATTCATAAGACTGATCGGTCGCCAGTTTTCAATATCCATCTTGTCTCCCTTCTTGAAAATGAGAGACGTATTCGTTTCTTTCCAGCTTTTCGGAATGCGCTGTTCTCGCATGCATCGATTGAATAGTTCAGTAATGAACAGCCCTTCAGGATCGGCCAGGCCCCTCGCCAACGCACGAACACATAAATTCATCATTTTGCGTGAGCACCCTCGCCCATGCTAGCTCTGACCTATCTCGACTGCGTCTCTCTGTTGGTAGGCGGTGAGAGCAGAGAGAGAGAGAGAGAGAGAGAGAGAGAGAGAGAGAGAGAGAGAGAGAGAGAGTCCGGTACCTTTCTCGGTTATAATGTGCGTGTAGTCACCCCCCCCCTTCCCGTAACCATAAGCGAGTGGAGTAGATTAAATTATTCTCCTATCGTTATCATAAACGAGTGGAGTAGATCAAGTTATTCTCCTATCGTGACCATAAGCGAGTGGAGTAGATCAAACTATTTTTCTTATCGTAATCCTAAGCGAGTGGAGTAGATTAAATTATTCACCACCTAAGCGAGTGGAGTAGCTCAAATTAATTCTCTTTCGTAATTTTAAGTCAGTGGAGTAGCTCAAATTATGCTCCTACCGTAATCCTAAGCGAGTGGAGTAGCTCAAATTACTCTAATATCGTAATCCTAAACGAGTGAAATAGCTCAAGTTTTTCTCCTATCGTAATCCTGAGCGAGTGGAGTAGCTCAAATTATTCTCCTATCGTAATCCTAAGCGAGTGGAGTAACTCATATTATTCTCCTATCGTAATCCTAAGCGAGTGGAGTAGCTCAAATTAATCTTCTATCGTAATCCTGAGCGAGTGGAGTAGCTCAAATTATTCTCCTATCGTAATCCTAAGCGAGTGGAGTAACTCAGATTATTCTCCTATCGTAATCCTAAGCGAGTGGAGTAGCTCAAATTAATCTTCTATCGTAATCCTAAGCCAGTGGAGTAGCTCAAATTATTCTCCTATCGTAATCCTAAGCCAGTGGAGTAGCTCAAATAATTCTTCTATCGTAATCCTAAGCGAGTGGATTAGCTCAAATTATTCTCCTACCGTAATCCTTAGCGAGTGGAGTAGCTCAAATTATTTTTCTATCGTAATCCTAAGCGAGTGGAGTAGATCAAATTATTCTCCTATCGTAATCCTAAGCGAGTGGAGTAGCTCAAATTATTTTTCTATCGTAATCCTAAGCGAGTGGAGTAGATCAAATTATTCTCCTATCGTAATCCTAAGCGAGTAGAGTAGATTAAATTATTCTTCTATCGTAATCCTAAGCGAGTGGATTAGCTCAAATTATTCTCCTACCGTAATCCTTAGCGAGTGGAGTAGCTCAAATTATTTTTCTATCGTAATCCTAAGCGAGTGGAGTAGCTCAAATAATTCTTCTATCGTAATCCTAAGCGAGTGGATTAGCTCAAATTATTCTCCTACCGTAATCCTAAGCGAGTGGAGTAGATCAAATAACTCTATCCTCGTAATTTCGACAATCGATTGTCATCCGCTCCGGCGACTGTGAAGACAAAGTATAGGGCATCCCCCCGTTCATCGTACGGCAGTCATTTCGCCGAATATTTACTAGACAGCATTTGAGGCATCAATTGACTGTTATCGGCCCGTGCGAGACCATTCGGCCGCGCAACTCGCGCGCTTGGCGGTCTCTTTTTAGGAAAATGAGGGTCGTTTGCAAGTCTAATGAAGCAGAGTTCTCCATCTTCTAAAGTTAATTACTCCTTTCAGAATTAAGCAATCTTCACAAAATTTCGATATGTGATGGGTATCAGTAGTTCTCATCGATCTCTAGTGTTCGATTTTTGATTTTCGCGTCCGTTTTCTAATTAGAGTCCAAAAACCTTGATTTTGACTCGATTTCCAATGGGAAAGCTCCGAAACTTAATTACTCTCTTCAAACTTATCGCACAGCGCCCAGTTTTTTGGAGAAGATGCCCAGATAGAATGATCAGAGATCTCTAGTGCTCGATTTTTCGATTTCTGTCATTTTTACCATGTTTGAGCACAAAAACATAAAAACGACACGGTCGGGACTGTCGGGAGTATACAAAAGGAGACGTCGACATTCCGTCTTCACAGTCATGTCTCTCGTGTTCCATTGTCTTCTCGCTGCCGCGTTGGTTGAGTTCGCAATGGCCAACTGCCGATACCTTTGAACGATCGACACAATGATTATACCGGCAGAGAATGGACGGGAATTCCAAGGAGAGAGGGACCAGCTCGGCAGGTGGACGGAGGGCACCACGTTTACCACCATATGCAAGAAGGGTGAGTCCGTCTCGCTCGCTCTCTCTCTCTCTCTCGCTCTCTCTCTCTCTCTCTCTCGTTAAATTAGCCAGAGACAATGAGTCCTCCGTGGTGGAAAATATATACCTTCAGGTTTCGGTCCCAAGAATCCCAAGGTCTATAAACAAAAGATGACCAAAAGATGAGAGCCGTTGTATACAAATCCAAAAGGCGCTGTGACAGAACTGTAGTGGCGCATTGCTTTTTTTCGCAATTCGATTGGTTCGAGAGAGAGAGGGGGGGAAGGAGAGAGGGGAGAAGGGAGAGAGAGAGGGAGTCTGTGTCTCAACTACACCAGTACCCACTACCACGACGGTTGACATTTCTCCCTCCTCCTTCTCCTCACACGCGGTCTCTTCTCATCGCACAAGACAAAGACGACACAAGTCAGAGAGAGGGGAGGGGGGGGGGTGGGAAGAGAGGGAAGGAGAGAGAGAGAGGGACAATCGATGGTTGTCTCTCCTTCCCTCTCTTCCCACCCCCCCCCCCCCCTCTCTGACTTGTGTCGCCTCCCTATGTATATACATACTCCTATAAATAAACTGATCAGTAATAGTGCCATGAATCAATCATAATTGTCTCACGTTTTGACAAGGTTGATGATGTCTTCATTCTTTATGCACTGTTCAATTGCAAGCTCCAGACACTGGATCTGATAGTAAGAAGCATCGTATGTATGGAAATTGGAAAAGAAGGCTTTGCGCAAGCTGGGACGGACAAGATGACCTTCGAAGATGTACGTATCGGTAAACGCTCCGTAGACGATCCGAGTGCCAATAAAACAGTGAAGATGGCGATCATTGTCGAAGTTTTCTTTTTAGTTTTTGATTGGTGCGATTCAAACCCTGACAGTTTTTTTATTCCGTAACTACACTGAACACTTATATTTTCTTGAATCGTACCCTGATCATTGATGTTGTCGAATTACATATTTGATACTCGCACATTGGTTTCTTGTATTCTAGCCGTCTTGTTAACTCGTTTCTTGTATTCTAGCCGTCTTGTTAACCACTTTGACAAAACGTGCGAAACGATAAAATGCGTATTAAAGAATAATCGTTTATCAATATTCAATTTCGCGAGTCTTTTATTGTGTTGTATAGGACACTGGGAGACCGATCGGCACGCGTTCCAAATTCAGCCAGAAGCATAGCTCTTGCTGAAACCAATCCATTTTGCTGTATCAACATAATAAATTATACCGCATCGTTTTATTATATAATATTATACTGTTTTTACTGTAATATACTGTAGATTGGAAAACGACTAACCTCGTTGCCAAACTGATTGATAAACTTCCCATTTTTACACGTCATCTTTTGTTTATAGACCTTGGGATTCTTGGGACCGAAACCTGAAGGTATATATTTTCCACCACGGAGGACTCATTGTCTCTGGCTAATTAAACGAGAGAGAGAGAGAGAGAGAGAGAGAGAGAGAGAGAGAGAGAGAGAGAGAGCGAGCGAGACGGACTCACCCTTCTTGCATATGGTGGTAAACGTGGTGCCCTCCGTCCACCTGCCGAGCTGGTCCCTCTCTCCTTGGAATTCCCGTCCATTCTCTGCCGGTATAATCATTGTGTCGATCGTTCGAAGGTATCGGCAGTTGGCCATTGCGAACGCAACCAACGCGGCAGCGAGAAGACAATGAAATACGAGAGACATGACTGTGAAGACGAAATGTCGACGTCTCCTTTTGTATACTCCCGACAGTCCCGACCGTGTCGTTTTCTGCCACAATCGGACGTGGGAAAAGTGCTGCCGATTAGTATTCCTTTGAGAACTATTCACGAATCGGCGAATCTTAAATATTTATTACCAACCAACTGATGGTGTTTCACGAATGTTGATGTGGTATAAATTTTTCTACAAAAAGACAAACACAAAAAAAAAGAATGTTTTTTTTGTTCGACACCAAATCATCACAATGATTGGAAACGAGATGAAAGTAGATGGAGATAAAGTTCCCGCCATTTCTCCAGTTCAAATATCACAGCACCAATTGCGCGTCATCCGCGTCTTAGCTGTTTTTCACCGTTCGCGCGCAAGCAACACAATTTGGAATGTACTGGAACGATAAGTTATATTTTACACATGAATTTACATATGTACCAAGAGATACTAGTTTGTTTTCCATTTTCCCAGCAGTACATTTGCTTATGCTGTGCCCGAAGATCGTTTCACAATTTTCAGTGCATTTACAGCGTATAAAACTGAAGGTTTCACAGTAATCAGTTGTGAATTGTGAACGGTCTGAACGTTACATTGTAGCAAACTTTTTTTTGTACTTTCATGATAGTGTTACAGTTTCTCCTCGAAAGAAACTGCCATCATTGTCTTGATCGACACAGCAAACTACGAAACACTTGAAAAGGGCAAAGTCTTCATAACGTTTGCAGTATCTATCGTAGTTACCCAATTTTATATCGTCATTATTTCATATCATCATTATGTTTTCTTCTTCATCAATCATTCAGTTGATAAATTGTTAATCAATCAATACTCCTTTTCATTTCAGTGGACATGCGAAATTATTTCGGGCTCGTACTCACGATCCGAAATACGCACGGAGAAAGCACAGGAAAAATCGACCTCATTTTCGCTAACAGACATCATTGATCTAATTAGATTGAACGAGAGACTACAAAGAGTTCCCTCAATTGACCGAATCACTGTGACCACCATTTCGGAATGGTTTCTATTTATGTTTATGCATTTCACTTTGACTCTTTTATGACTGTGTTAATTATTGATGTATGACAAACTATTACTGTAATATAATTTATTCAATTCAGTCACTTTAAATTGCTTGTTGTTACTCTCTTCGGTTCTATTACAACTCGTCCGCAAGTGTTGTTGTATTCACCGATTCGACAGTGTGTCAGATGGAGGCTACCTCAAGTGAGCACAAATTACCCTCGCCGCTGTTCACTCGTGCTCGATTGAAACCATTAGCTTCATCTTCATCTTCATATCAGTGGTTTTTCCCCGTGTTATCATGCAACCTTATCAATGAAGCATACCAGTTGACCGAGTTAAGTAATAAAAGCGTGAGAAAGACGAGACAATAGAGAAATGCCTTTTTCGATCGATATGCATGGAGAGTCCATTATCCATTATCTCTAATATCACGGTTTTTTGAAGATGGATTGAAGAAGAATTCTCTTCTGAAAAGTACAAGCATAAAGTAGCTCTGTTTGGGTTCATCTCAATTCAACAAAATCACATGCATAAAACTATTATTTCTACACTAAACAATAAACACAAACCTGCTCTCTCAAACGATATGTAGAAACGTATACTTTATCGATAATTTATTAATAGGGGCTATATAATATACTTTCGTATTTCTTATGGAAGCTTTGTGAAAATCAATAAACAGCTATAGAACAATCGTTAAGTTTACAATGATGTTTTCATTATTTTTGAATGTATACAAATACAAGAGCTTTTTCATATATGACTCATTTGATAAACGGGTTAATAGAATGTGAGTGATAGAATGTGTGTGTGCAATAGTATATTCATATTGGCATTTGATTGTCAATGGATTTGTGATCGTTTTGAGAGAGCAGGTTTGTGTTAATTGTTTAGTGTAGAAATAATAGTTTTATGCATGTGATTTTGTTGAATTGAGATGAACCCAAACAGAGCTACTTTATGCTTGTACTTTTCAGAAGAGAATGAATGTCCTTTTGTTGAATTTCGAAGAAATTTTCTTCTTTTTTAAATGTATTTTAAACAACAAAGATAACAACACCAAAACAACGCGCGTGAACGACGACGCAAATCACAAACAGTGAGCACATTATCGCATTATCGCGCTTTCCCGCACACATTCCGCATCACGAACCAATGAGCGCGGGGGGCGGGGCTAGTGAGCGGGCCTTTCAGCGAATCAGCGACCAGCAGCATACCTCACAGACGTGCAGACCTAACCAGCGAACATATTTTTGGTGTTAAACTATTGTTTCATGTTTTATTTTTGTTTATAGTTGATGTGTGTGTGTGTGTGTGTGTGTGTGTGTGTGTGTGTATGTGTGTGTGTGTGTGTGTGTGTGTGTGTGTGTGTGTGTGTGTGTGTG
Organism: Rhabditoides inermis; assembly: GCA_963966185.1. NCBI lineage: Eukaryota > Metazoa > Nematoda > Chromadorea > Rhabditida > Rhabditidae > Rhabditoides > Rhabditoides inermis. The sequence continues at coordinate 298,581 of CAWZYM010000343.1, read as the reverse complement.
TGTGTGTGTGTGTGTGTGTGTGTGTGTGTGTGTGTGTGTGTGTGCGAGAGAGAGAGAGAGAGAGAGAGAGAGAGAGAGAAAGAGAGAGAGATACTGACGAGTGCAACACACCCTTAAACATTTCAAAACATTTGTTTCTACTCATTCTACATTTTGTAGATACGATACAACAAAATGGATATACAAAGGAAAAACAGAATATCAGTTCTACGTCAAAATCAATGATAACAGGTAAACAACAATAGTGCGTGTGAAATTTTCGAGATCCTTTTCAGCGGCTTCTGCCCTCCTGAGTTCACGAAGTCAGACAGCAGTGAGGGTAGGATGCTGGTGGAGTCTGGATGGACAGTAGACGTCACTGTTCACTACAAGAACTAACAGGACAAGTCTCTCCTGAAATTGTGACGACGACGATGTATACTCTACTATGTTCATCTCAAGTATTCGTAACTTCTCTCTTCTTTAATACCCCATATGTTCTGTGAAAAAAGCATTTCATCATTCATTTAATAAATTGTGAGCGAACGCGATTGTTCCGATTTATCAGTGGTTCGATACGTTTTCGATAATTTACCTCTGTTTCGTTTCGGTGACCTGGTCTGAGTTCAGATACAAAAACTCCCTGTAATCTTCTCTCCTAATTCTTCTCTCTTACATATTGCGAATCGATTAAGTTTGAAGCTAGTTTGGAATGATGGAGACACTAGGACATTAGGATCGGCGCGAAGCGCCGATCGTTTGGATTTTTTTAGCGGTTTGCAGACCCGCTCGGCCAGCAGGGCCGCCAGAATCGCTTGTAAATTATTCAAATAATAAATGTTTCGGAGTATGTATTTACATAGGGGAGGAGGAGGGCCGTTCTATAAAAATCCAAAAGGCGCTGTGACATTGACAGTGACACGATAGGATAATAATTTGATCTACTCCACTCGCTTAGGATTACGATAGGAGAATAATTTGATCTACTCCACTCGCTTAGGATTACGGTAGAAGAATAATTTGAGCTACTCCACTCGCTTAGGATTACGATATTAGAGTAATTTGTCAAAACGTGAGACGAATATGATTCATGGCACTATTACTAATCATTTCATTTATAGGAGTATGTATTTACATAGGGGAGGAGGAGGGCCGTTCTATAAAAATCCAAAAGGCGCTGTGACAGAACTGTAGTGGCGCATGGCTTTTTCGCAATTCGATTGGGTCGAGATTGAAACTGTGCCATGTGGTGTCGATCGCAACTTTGGACCGAAATGGGATGCGCTCGTCATGAAAGAGTCGATTCGTTCTGCCATTCACTCTCAAGCATGCGAACGCGCCTACCAATGTTGCCATGTTTGACCATAATTACCACAGTCATGTTAGTCAGAATAGCTCTGATTCGGAGATAATAGCAATACTTGAAAACGAAAAGTTTAACGACATCTTTTTTTTTATTTTTCACAAAGAAGTTGAATACTTTATCGCACATGAACCGGCATGTGTGAAAAATTAGTGAGATACCTACCGAAATTCGCAAGTAAACTGTTGACCATAATCGGTGTTTAATTTGTTGACATAACGTGTCTAGAACTTTTTGTACACGTCACAGAAAAAAAATGATTCAAAAACGCTTTTGATTGATGATCGAAAATAAATTGATTATACAATTATACATCATCAAACCCACGAGGAAGGTATGAGAGGTCTTCCGCTCACTCAGATTTACAATCTGAAGGCACCACTCGAAGCTCTTGATGTGCACAACAAATCAAATATTCAGCTGCTCTCGTGCCCATTGAAGTACCGTAATCTTCGTTTAAACTTGAGACCAGATAACCGTATTTTGTAAAACGTATGTTTGCTGCAGTACATATTCGTCGTGTGTCCCTAATAATTATAGAAGACTATAAATGCCATAAAAGTTTTGTAATATAAGTTTGCATCGATTTGGAGCCGAGTTATGGTCAAAAACGTCGATTCGAGTTATCCAGCCAGGTCAAAGATAGTACTTCTATCCAACTAACTTTCAGTTCGAATACCTTGATGAATAGCTCAAGTTTTATCAGTTTGTGCACGTCAATAATAGGAAGAAACAACACTACATGGCAACAAAATCGAATAAGCTTGTGGAGAAGAGAGAGAGAGAGAGAGAGAGAGAGAGAGAGAGAGAGAGGGAGAGAGAGAGAGGGAGAGAGAGAGAGGGAGAGAGAGAGAGAGAGAGAGATGTTTATACTACATACGTCCCGTGCGCTACCGAACGTCTGGCGGCAGTGTGGAAACTGAGATTTGCATCCGCTGCTGGTGCGAAAACAACGCGGTCGACTCGATGGTTTCGTTTCTCTCGCCGTCATTTCTCCTCCATTGCCTCAAATATGAGGCCGCCACTGCTGCTAGCCTGTCTAGCCATTCTGCTGGCCGTCGCTGTCGGTTCGTTCCGATCGTCTCTCCCCCCCCCCCCCTCTCTCTCTCTCTCTCTCTCTCTCGCTCTCTCTCTTCCCCTTCCTCTTTCTCTCTCTCTCTCTCTCTCTCTCTCTCTCTCTCTCTCTCCCCCCCCCCTCTCTCTCTCTCTCTCTCCCTCTCCGACCCTCTCTTCCCCCAGGCGACAACGCGTTCACGGATTTCTGCCTCAAGGGCCCGTTCAAGACGAATACGATGCAGAACGACTACACCAAGTGCACGAAAAAGGTGCGTGTCGAGTGACTATCGATCGAATATCGATTCGATAGATGGGTATCGATTGATTATCGATTGATTGCAGATCCACTTCCACTCCACGAAGGCCGAGGCTATCCAGTACTGCAAGACGCAGCGCTTTGCCGGAATCGTCACCAATGTGAGTGGGACGCGGGTTTATCGACTGAAAAAAAACATTCACTGAACGATGAGAGTCCCTTGCTGAGCTCCGTGTACCCGCTCCAACTGTTGTCGTCCACATCTCCTCATCTCTCCGCTCGTCGGTTTTGCTCCTTCCGAGTTGTCCTGAATGCAATCGCACGTCATTATTAGATTAAAGGATGACTACGGACAATAAAAATTGGTCTCGCCTCGAAGTCCCTGGCACGTCTTTCAAGGTGCAATATCTCTGTTTTTTTCAAAAGATATCAAAATATGTTCAATGGGTTATTGTAATGCTTACGAGAGTTTCCCCGAATTGCGTTGACAGATTTTTGAAAACTTCATTTTTTTTAGCGAGTTTTAGCCTTACTCTAACTTATTTCAAACATATTTTCAGAACTTTTATCTAGTAGGTGTTTCTAGCCATTATGTAAGGCTACTATTAACACAAAAATATGACATACACAAATATTGCCCGGTTACATTCTTTAAAGGGACAAACCACTCTAAATTTTGTGTATGAACGAAGAATTCCACGTTCAAGAAAATGAAAATACAATCACTTTTGATGAACATGACATATGTTTTAAATGAACAGAAAATGCATAAAACGCGTTGCAAAATTATACGCATAGTGTACTGCGGGGACAATATGTGCGGATGGAGTGTGATATACGACACTAAAGCACACTCCAACTGCAAAAACTGTCTTCTCAGTACACTATATCCACAGAATGCGAAAATTTCGCAACGCGTTTTCTGCATGTTCGGTTCATTTTTAATTTATGGTTTGTTGTTGAAAAGTGATTGTATTTTCATGTTCTTCCAAGTGCTAATCGTAGTTTATGTTGCTATGTACGAAATTCAAGGTGGTATGTTCCTTTAACACAGCACTGACGACCTGATTGCAATACGTTCTGTAAAGTTCAGTTGCTAGTCTAGTAGTGGAGAGGGCTCACCATCCTGAAACTATAACACTATCATGAAAAAACAAAAAAGAAATCGCTACAATGTAACGTTCAGACCGTTCACAATTCACAACTGATTACTGTGAAACCTTCAGTTTTATACGCTGTAAATGCACTGAAATTTGTGAAACGGTCTTCGGGCACAGCATAAGCAAATGTACTGCTGGGAAATTGGGAAATGAACTAGTGTCTACATTCTTTAAAAGTACATATGTAAATTCATGTGTAAACTATAACTTATCGTTCCAGTACATTCCAAGTTTTGTTCCTTGCGCGCGAACGGTGAAAAACAGCTATGACGCGGATGACGCGCAATTGGTGCTGTGATATTTGAACTGGAGAAATGGCGGGAACTTTATCTCCATCTACTTTCATCTTGTTTCCAATCATTTTTTTGTGTTTGCTTTTCTGTAGAAAAAACTATAATTTATACAACATCAACATTCGTGAAACTGTGAAACACCATCAGTTGGTTTGGTAATAAATATTTAAGATTCGCCGATTCGTGAATAGTTCTCAAAGGAATACTAATCGGCAGCACTTTTCCCACGTCCGATTGTGGCAGAAAACGACACGGTCGGGACTGTGGGGAGGATACAAAAGGAGACGTCGACATTCCGTCTGCACAGTCATGTCTCTCGTGTTCCAATGTCTTCTCGCTGCCGCGTTGGTTGCGTTCGCAATGGCCAACTGCCGATACCTTCGAACAATCGACACAATGATGATACCGGCAGAGAATGGACGGGAATTCCAAGGAGAGAGGGACCAGCTCGGCAGGTGGACGGAGGGCACCACGTTCACCACCATATGCAAGAAGGGTGAGTTCGTCTCTCTCTCTCTCTCTCCCTCTCTCTCTCTCTCTCTCTCTTTCTCCCTTTCTCTCTCTCTCTCTCTCTCTCTCTCGTTTGATTGGCCAGGGACAATGAGTCCTCTGTGGTGGAAAATATATACCTTCAGGTTTCGGTCCCAAGAATCCCAAGGCCTATAGACAAAAGATGACGTGTAAAAACGGGAAGTTCCTCAACCAGTTTGGCAACGAGGTTAGTCGTTTTTCAATCTACAGTATATTACAGTGAAAACAGTAAAATATTATATAATAAAACGATGCGGTTTATTTTATTATGATGATACAGCAAAATGGATTGGTTTCAGCAAGAGCTATGCTTCCGGCTGAATTTGGAACGCGTGCCGACCGGTCTCCCAGTGTCCTATACAACACAATAAGAGACTCGCAAAATCGAAAATTGATAAACAATTATTCTTAAATACGCAAACCAATATTTGATAAACACATTTTATCGTTTCGCACGTTTTTGTCCGAGTAAACAAGACGGCAAGAATACAAGAAACCAATGTGCGAGTGTCAAATTTGTAATTCGACAACATTAATGATCACGGTACGATTCAAGAAAATATAAGTGTTTAGTGTAGTTACGGAATAAAAAATCTGGGTTTGAATCGCACCAATCAAAAACTAAGAAAAAGACTGTGCTGTAGTATGAATATGTTTTTTCGTGGAAACATGTGCAGGTGTGTTTTAATCTTTAATGTGCTCGAAATGTGAAGGTCCTTTGTCCGAAACTTGTACGAAACTGTGAGGTATTTACATACTCACTTATGTACTTACTTAAAGGGGGTGTACACTCTGAATTTCGAAGTTGAGTTAGCACCGGGATGTGAACATATGTGGAAAATGATGTACTTTTGTCAATGCAACTATGTGTCGGAGATAACTATAAGTCGGTGAAAAATTCTGTTGAACATTGTAAATTGGCACCAATTGGCACCAATTTCTGCATTTTGATACATTTTGCGCTCAATTTTCACCAACTTGCAGACGTTTTCAGCAAAGAGTTGTATTGACAAAACTGAGTCGTTTTCCACATATTTTCACATCCCGGTGCTAACTCAACTTCGGAATTCAGAGTGTACACTCCCTTTAAACTTGTACAGCAAGATACTTGTTAGTACAAAAGAGCTCTGTGCGCATCTCGTCGATACGAATCAGCCAGAGCATGCCATTGACAGTTACCTGCGCTGTGCCTGTTGTCAAAGAGAGTGCTTCTATCCGAATCAGTTTCAGTGTAAATACCCTCTTACAGTTTTACTTTCTTAATTTGCATGTCTATAACAAAAAGAATAACAAAATTTGTGGAAGCTTGCGGAAAATAAGAGAGAGGGAGGGGGAGAGAGAAAGAGAGAGAAGGCGAGGGAAGAGAAAGGAGAGAGAAATCACAAAAGCTCATACTACACACGTCGTGTGCGCTATCGTCTATTATCCCCCTATTCTCCGTTCTTGGACGTATTAGAGAGGGCGCGCAGCGCCCTCTCTTTTGGCTTAGGATAAGGCTCGCGCTAGAATTTTCAAGAAGCGATATCCAAAGGTCATGTTAGCAGCAACGTGAACTCATCCAATTCATGTTAGTTAGATTCGCACGGTTCCGTAGGCCAGATCACTGGTTGACGCCATCTTTGTATCTTTTCTGTGAAAGAAGTTATGCGCGATCGCGCGCACCCATGAGGCGAAAGGCCAGCGTGTGGGTGTGTGTGTGTGTGTGTGGACCGTTTCCAGTCAAAGCTGGCTGCTAGCTCTCTCTCGGTGGGCGGGGCGAGAGAGAGAGCGCGAGAGTGCGCGATATTGAGAGAGCGCGCAGACGGTAGTAGACATGCACTTACGCCTCAGCGATCCAAAATAATAGAATAGAATAGAATAGAATAGTTTATTCATAAGTTGTTATGACATACACACAAAACGAAATATGAAATAGTACAGCTACGGTTTGGAACTGTTCGTATTCGATTTGTGGGGCTTCACTTTCTCCAGACACTGTTGGCATTACAGCATATGCGGAGAGAGGAATCCAGTCACGTCTCGAGACATTCGTCTTCTTATCCGATATAGAGTATGCGGCCTTGATCCATCCTCGAACGCGTGAGCCTTATGGACCACCTTGCGTCTACCGTCGAACGTTCTCGAACTTCTCGCGTCCATTTGCATACTTGCTCCCGGTCGATTTATTTGTCACTATCATGTTGCGAAATCCAAGAAATCCGTGAATTACCGACTATGTGCACTTCCAACAGGCTTATTTGGCTCCTCCTTATCGTCTCACAGTGAACGGCTCCGGATATCGATCGATAACAGCAACATACTTCTCTTCCGTTCGCGGGTGCCGCCGTTGCCCTTCAATTCGCCTTCGCTTTGTACCTTCTTTTCCTCCAATCGAGAATCCGCGCTTCGCCGACTAGTTGCACGTCCACAGGCTTATTTGGCGTCGCCTTATCGTCTCACAGTGAACGGCTTCAATTAGAGAATTAGTCGATACTCCATGAAACCTCATCTCCGAGCGGCGGCGGCGGTGACTTTCATTGTCGTCGGGTGGTCATTCGAGGGAGTGCGGGAAGGGGCAACCGCTCGCGGGGACGGGAAAATGAGAAGTCTAAAGAATAAAGAGTAAAATTTCTTTCAAAGCGTTTCTTTTGATACTATGAGAAACATTGCTGTACATACGCAACAAACACGACCTGTAGAATGTAGTATATTCAATGACTTGCTACCATCATTAAATTGTGCCATTCATCATAGTTCTGCGCATACGAATGAACGACGGAGCTTGGCAATCAGGTATAAAAGAAATTTCTATGAAATTTAACAAAAGCACATATATTATCTCTTAAAAGTACTCGCGTAAAGAGAGTCAGTTTGTCTTGACCCAATTCAACAAAAGCGCATGCATAAAACGTTTACAAATACTAACACAAACCTGCGCATATCGGACTGTTCGATGAATCGATGAAATCGATGTAATCAATATTAGAGAGAGAAGGGGAGAGAGAGAGAAAGAGAGAGAGAGAGAGAGAGAGAGAGTGGAGCAGGTTTGTGTTAGTATTTGTAAACGTTTTATGCATGCGCTTTTGTTGAATTGGGTCAAGACAAACTGACTCTCTTTACGCGAGTACTTTTAAGAGATAATGCTGTTTGCGTTGTATTCAATATAGTTGCGAGTCATGGCGCGGTGTTTTCTATAAGCGATCACAGGACTTCATCCATCGTAGTGGAAGCAGATCGGTAGAGCGACACACCTTCACGCGAGCTACACTTCAGATTGTGAATCTGAGTGAGCGGAAGACCTCTAATACCTTCCTCGTGGCTTTGATGATGTATAATTGTAGAATCAATTTATCAATCAGTGAGAGAGTTCTCACTCATCAGCGGCGCGAAAGCTTTGCTGTGACGTGTCAAAAAATTCTATACGATTATCGACATTATCACGACCATCGGATGCAACGCGTTCAAATTACATAATCGTTTAATAACACATAATTTATGACCTGGGGTTGGACCACGCCCGTTTGAAAGCTTGTTCTGTAAGGCAAAAATCTATTCGACAATGATCGTCATGTTCACTGTCTTATTGGCACTCGGATCGTCTACGGAGCGTTTACCGATACGTGTATCTTCGAAGGTCATCTTGTCAGTCCCAGCTTGCGCAAAGCCTTCTTTTCCCACTTCCATACAATCGATGCTTCTTACTATCAGATCCAGTGTCTGGAGCTTGCAATTGAACAGGGCATAAAGATTGAAGACATCATCAACCTTGTCGAAACGTGAGACAATTATGATTGATTCATGGCACTATTACTAATCAGTTTATTTATAGGAGTGCAACAAATCAAATCAAATCAAATGTTTATTCGGAATCGCAAATATGATTATGACACGTACAAAACGAAATCACTCATAAGAACCTAAGATGGTATTATAGATTTTTGCGCCGAATGGAAGGTGCAGGTTCACTAATCGGGCTCTTGCATTTCCATCCATAGAGGGCCTTCGTCTTGCGGACCATACCATTGAACCATACTATTGACGTAGATGTTGATAATCGATCGATATCCATCGATAATCCAAAAGCGCGGCAACGTCAGTAACAAACTGACCGCAAGGAACGATATCCACTCCACATAGTGACAATAGTGATCCAATCCTCGAGCTAGCGTCGCTGACTTCCATATTGGGCTACTCCGCGCGGGCCCAGCGTTTCTCACGGAGGATTCCAGAACAAACGGCGGCGACGACCGGCGGTGCGAGAAAAGGAGTGCAACAAAATCGAATAAGCTTGTGGAGAAGAGAGAGAGAGAGAGAGAGAGAGAGATGACATAGTTCATACTACACACGTCCTGTGTGCTATCGAACGTCTGGCGACAGTGTGGAAACTGAGATTTGCATTCGCTGCTGGAGCGAAAACAACGCGGTCGACTCGATGGTTTCGTTTCTTTTCGCCGTCATTTCTCCTCCCTTGCCTCAAATATGAGGCCGCCACTGCTGCTAGCCTGTCTAGCCATTCTGCTAGCCGCCGCTGTCGGTTCGTTCCGATCGTCTCTCTCTCTCTCTCTCTCTCTCTCTCTCTCTCTATCTCCCTCTCTCCCTCCTCCCTCTCTCTCCCTCTCTCTCTCTCTCTCTCTCTCTCTCTCTCTCTCCCCCCTCTCCGACCCTCTCTTTCCCCCAGGCGACAACGCGTTCACGGATTTCTGCCTCAAGGGCCCGTTCAAGACGAATACGATGCAGAACGACTACACCAAGTGCACGAAAAAGGTGCGTGTCGAGTGACTATCGATCGAATATCGATTCGATAGATGGGTATCGATTGATTATCGATTGATTGCAGATCCACTTCCACTCCACGAAGGCCGAGGCTATCCAGTACTGCAAGACGCAGCGCTTTGCCGGAATCGTCACCAATGTGAGTGGGACGCGGGTTTATCGACTGATTATCGATTGATTATCGATTGGAGAGCGAAAACCCTGATGTAACTAGTAGTATTTCGCATCTCTTAGCAACATGTAAATGTGTAACAGACAAAATATACTGATAACTCCGCGACTGTTCGATGGAATAGTTAACTCAAATGACGATTTTTTTTCGGAAAATGATGTATTGCAACGATCTTCAATTTTTGCACGTTCACATTGCTCAAATTGTTGATTCGCACGCAGGCTTTGGCTGGCTTGTGGTTATAGATTGTGAGTTGTTAAATACGTTTATTTCCTTATCGATTATCGATTACCACAATTCGATATGGCCTTTTTATGCAGACACGTAGTTTCCGATGAACCACTGACGATGGCAAAGTTTCTGTTAATGTTTGCACCGCCACAACAATCCATGCAAACTGCGCATCTTGGAGTCGCATATCTGCCCTCATAATGGTCGCGTCGTACACGTTCAAGTTGCGGTCAGTCTCTTCAAAACACTCCCGAGCGCCTCTGAAACACTACGGAATTGCCTTTCGAATTACCCTGAGAACACTTCGGAATGCCTAGTTATGCCTTCGAATCACTCCCGAGTGGGTTTCGTAAAGACTGACCACACCTTTAGGGGTTCGGACCAATGCGTAGCCGATTCGAGTAATTCCCAGGATAAGACAGTCGAGACAACCTCTGTTGGTGTTCATTCGGCAATGTGACGCGGTTATAAACGTATACCCACCCAACCCCTCAACCTGAGCCCACCGAGTATAGAAATGATATCAAAAAGAGTATACATATACAATTTAATAAATAAAAAAGTATAATATAAAACATATATTGCATAAGTTTATAATAAAGTGTTTCAGCACCAGCCGGACTGGTTCGAGTGTGTTTTCGAGCAGACTTCAGTCTGCCGCAATGAAATGCACATGATCCAAAACCAGTGCTACTTTTTCGAAAAGGTTGTTATTAGTAATTAGGTATTTGTAAGTATTTAGTTAGTAGTAGCTTACTCACTCAGGCATACTTCTGTTTTTATATTACCATTTTTGTCTTACCGTAACCAGACGACTTCAGTCTTCAATGTCTTCTCGCGAGAGTATGTGTAAGCGGCGCGGACTAAACTTGCTCACTCATGCTACTACTACTATGCAGGCACTGTTGACTGGTAATCTCTCTCTCTCTCTCTCTCTCTCTCTCTCTCTTTCTCTCTCTCTCTCTCTCTCTCTAATTCACGTCATGACCTTTTCAGTCTTCTCTGCGCAGCAGTCAATGGGCCATTTGTGGCTGAACCCATATGCAAACACAAACATCACAAATAACGAAAGTGAATAATTTTCCAATTTGTGCTTCGTTAATATTGATTATTTCGGTTATGTTTCAGTCGATTCGCTTCTTCTGTTGACATACCCCAATCACCACGCGGCGACCAACTTCCGTGGAACATTCCTGCACCTGGATAGAAACTCTGAAGAACTGTGAGAAGTGTCATCTTGTAGCAATGAATGTATCGATTTCAGTCACAATGTTGTCTGCTGGGAGGAGTCTACTTATACCGAGAAGAATCTGATCATATGGTGCGAGATGAACAGGAAAGAGTTCCTCATTCCTACCGTATACGACGCTGACGCGCGCACCTGCCTCTACCTCACATACAACCACTATGCTGTTCCGTCTATGACAGATTCGACAATTGAATCGACCAATCGAGCGCTCCATAAACGGTAAGTCGACCAAGTGTGGAACAGTACTTTAGTATCGTGAGGTACCACATTTTAAATATGATGTCTAACATTTCAGTTGTCGCGCGTTTATGGAAGAAGACTTCATACCGATTGATGTCAACTACTTGATGAATGGAAAGATCAATGTTCTGTTTCAAGAGGTTTAGAAATGTGAAGAGAGAGATGAAGCACGATGCACTCAGAATCACCCGGTCCGACTACCCGGTTCTCCATCGACCATCAATGGATTCGCGGACGAACTGGGATGGAACATGTACACGTCTGGAGTGAGACACACGGGCCAGGTGAGTGTCAGTGAGTGACGTCACGAAAGAGTCAGTGAGTGACGTCACGAAACATGTGTGTTTAGTCGGAAGTGAACAGGCAGCGATGGATTCGTACCTCTGGTGAGTTTATACGACTGCTACAAAAAAGTGCAATGGGAACGTTGTTCAGGTCCGCGCAACTACAAGTTGACTGCTCTCGGAGGGGCGTACACTCTCGGATTGATACTCAGGGGAGAAGAACTCAAATACACTGACGTCGCGCCATTCACCGAACTGCCTATACTCTGCGCCGCTAGTGAGTCTCTCCCTCTCTCCCTCTCTCTCTCTCTCTCTCTCTCTCTCTCTTCTCTCTCTCTCTCACACTCTTTTACTTTAGCTCTGAACGCTGAGACGACGACGTTTGTGGAGTGCAACTGTCCGATGACGTCAGAGTGTGTTAACGACAAGTGTGTATGTCCAAGCCACTTCAAGGATCGACACAGCCAGTTCGAGTACCTCGACGGATCCGCTGTGAGTCGCGTTGGGCTATGAAGCTGTATGGTGTTGTGCCATAGACTTCCTCCGACCCCTCCGCCGAGTAATCTCTTGAATGGAGGGCTTCCTTATTAAACCTTTATATATATATATATATATATATATATATATATATATATATTACTTCATTCGGGTTCGAAAACATGATGCTCTGTCAAAATTAAGTTATATCGGGGCTACCTTTACCTTTACAATGATTGTTGTTGTTTATCAGCGTGTCTCCGACATGCAGTGAGAAGTTAAACTTGTAGCGCAATTAATTTTACAGTGGGGTGTGGGGGCTACTCGGTTGGAACAGTATACTCGAGTATGGACTGCTCTCGGACTCTCGGAATACAATGCACAACACCATCATTTTTACGCCTGCTGTTTTTCATGAAAACAATTATTTCGAACTCGAAATGCAGGAATTGATAGACGTGATAATAGTTGATAATAGATGGGTCACACACCGTTGCGTGCGTAATTTTCGACTGTCACGTGAAAATATATAAGAACCACAATCACTACGGGTTACGTAAATAGTAGCAATTTTTTGAGCACACACCAACACTCAAAGACATTTCTCACTTACGAAATTTTTGAGTAAAGTAATCAGTACGAGTAAAAATGAGTAAAAAACTGTTTTTTTTCTGTATTATTCCGATAAGTTACTGCATTTTTTTACACTTTTGCTGTCGTAGCTCATTCGTGATATATATGAGATGCAAACATATAGTCGGTTTGGATCCTATATGCCATCCGTGACATTTCACATGTTGTGCAGTTTTGTGCAACACAACATGTATGTCATCAAACATCCAAAACGCGTCCATGAGTACGAATCGAACCCATGAGCAGCACGAAGCGATTGCGTACTGGCGGCGCGCTCTACCACTGTGCCATAGAGGCAGTGGTTAAGAGAGCGAAGAGAGAGCACATGTAGCTCCACTGGCCACTTGAGTGTACTATGATAAGAGTTAACGAGCAAACATATCTGGGAGATTCAATGACCTCTCAGTGTGAGCCTCAATGGCGCAGTGGTAGAGCGCGCCGCCAGCGCGCGATCGTTGCGAGCTGCCTATGGGTTCGATTCCCTCTCACAAAGCGTTTTGGATCTTTGAAGATATACATGTTGTGTTGCACGAAACTGCACAACATGTGAAATGTCACGGATGGCATATGGGATCCAATCCGACTATATATACATTTATAAATACTTATAATTTCATAAACACAATATCTTTAAAGTCGCTTTCAGGCGCCCACTGGTCGTTTGTGTTTTGACTGCACGGAAGAAGCCTACATCATACTCATCATTCCTCTCGAGGTTCTTTTATTTATCTCTTATTTATTTTCAACGTAAACGCATTTAGTACTGTGCGGGGACTGTGAAATCAGATTTTGAGGCCTACGTCGAAAAGGTTGTATTTAAAGAATTAGTATAGAGGGTGTGTTTTACATATTTCGTTTATAGATGTACGATGAACTGGACATTGAGAACAATCATTTCCGCCACCTCGCAATAGTTGGTCACGGAAGTGAGTACTCTCTCTATATATACTATATTTATATATTTACTAACTATAACTGTAATTAAATCATTCGGAGAACATGTATTTCAGCCCGTGTCTCGCGTATCGAATTTGAGACGGCGAGACGTGGGAAAAGTGCTTTCATAAAAGCATTCAATGACATGTTTTGGGATAAGGCCGCTGAGAGCGTTTTTATAATGACGGAGTTGAAGGTACGTAAACCCTTAAGTATATTCTGTTCACTGTATTGCGTTTCAGGAAATGCTGGAAGATGAAATAAAAACTGGAAGAACGGACGACCGACATACTGTCAGCGAATTGAAAGAAAATGCGCCGTCTAGGGAGATCGCGTACCTCAACCACCCATATCTTGGAATTCGTGTGAGTTTGCGGCTGCGATTTTGAAAACAATGCATGTCAAACGTGATGTACGAATGGTCACGTCCACACCATTAGAGATTAGAGGGCTGAAAGAAAGGTGCGAATATTTTACTACGTTCACATTCCGCGATTTCGTTTGTGCCCCCTACACACCATTCCGAAACAGTCCGCGAAAGCATCTTTTCACCTGGTTTTTTTTGGAGATGAGTAGTAGAGTAGAGCAGTTAAAGTTCCACTATGTTGTTCACACCAGCTGATGAAGCTGACTATGAAAGTCGTATACAGTCTGTCTATCAGCTGTCTATCAGCTGTGCTGATAAACGTGCTGATAGACACGTTTAATGTGGATGCCGCACGAGAGAAGTTTCTCGTAATTATATTTTGTACGAGTCAGTTAAAAGAGTTAAAGATAAAGTGGCGTACACCAGAACTTTTTTAAATCAAATCGAAGTACTCCGGGGAACGAGTCACCGCCCAAAACATTAGCGCGCCCGGAACCAGATTTTGGCGGTAAATCGCGAGTGGTGAGGGGGGGGCAGCAGTCTGAGGCTCCGCCCCCGTCCAGTTAGGCTATTTGGACAAAGGAATCGTAATAAATAATTCAAAAACGTAACTTTTTGAAGCGTCTCAGAATTTTTATTGTCAGAATCGTGTTCCGAAGTATCATTTTGCCCCCATTGACCGGCATTGCATTTTTTCATCGGAGTTCTTCTTTAAAGTATGTAGTCGTAAGTGTTCGAAATTCCGGGGGGTTCACAAGCAATGGCTATAATAGATGATGTGTTCAAATTATTCAAACTCTGTATTTAAATTCAACATTCCTGACCCTGCCTAATGTATCAATGTCTTCATTCAGGAAGCGGCGAGCATGTTTCCGTCGAAAAATGTGAAAAAGGTTCGAAGAATCTACAAAAAAAACTATCCGACTTTTTTTTAACAGATTCTCGTTTATTATCTACACAAAGGAGCAACGGTTCCGTTTATTGCTACACAATGGGACTTTTTCCTCAATTTCAAAAGGCATAATTATATCTATTTCGACCAGAAGGCACTAATGACTCAGAACGTGGGTGAAGCGTGTTGTGGCAGGACCCGATTGATGCATTGCAGATCAATTTGCTGCTGCGCACTCATGTCGTTGACGTGGTCGGGGTGCTGGCCCCGCGCTCTGTCGATCACTACCTTCAGCAGGAACAGCCCATCTCGCAAGCATACAACGTCTTCAACTACCACAAGAGTTTTGTCTATCCGGTACATGGTCGAAAGTGTTGACTCGACAACAACGCTCTTTCAGCGAAACACTGTGCCCAACTTTGGCGAGATTGCCAAATACGTGGACAATATGATGTGCAAGTCTTCCACCAAGTACTCGGGAGTCGACAAGTTCCGCCTCAAACCGTGAGACGCGTAGATGTTAGACTTGCATTGTTTAAGCAAACTTTGTATGTGTGAAAGACGAAGGTTGTATAGGGTGGATGAATAAACTGTTGATGGGCCTACTCGCAATAGTTTCGTGCGTGGGTGGTTTAAGAGTGTTCTAGTCATGTGATGAAACGATGACCCACAGTTAACTGTTAGCGTCACTTAATTTTTTTTTCGATTTCTTCGGCAAGCCTGTTTTATAGTGAGCTCGCAAATGAGTTCCCATCTTTTCACGAGAGACATTAGGGCGGTTAGACAACGATCAGAATCAATTAAATGGTGTTACCAATTTGACAAAACTTTGCGGAGGTAGCCAGGGTCGAACCCACGAACAGTTGGTTGCAGAGAGAGAGAGAGCGTTACCACTCATGTGAGACGACCCGCGAATAGAGAAATGAACGCCATAAAATTTCTACAGTCTGCATCCCTTCTTGGTATACGGTGCCAGTTAGAGCAGGGATTATTTTTTGCTCGGAAAATGCTGAGCTAGTTGCGCGCGAAATATATCTCAGTTTTATCTCATACTCGTCACACTCTTAGGACACGAATTAAAGCAACTCCAAAAGCATTGAATCTATCATATTTTTTATCTGTGGTCAGTCTCTTCGAAACAGCCCCGTCAGAACGCCTTCGAAAAAGTCAGTATCGAAAGGAGTTTCGAAGAGACTGACTTCTTTATAACCCCAATCACGCGCTCGTTTGCAACTCGAATCTGGATAGTGCGGTTGTGTTATGGATATGATGGGGTAGTGTGATAGTGTGATGGTGAGACGATAGTGTGATGATGGTGAGACGATAGACGATAGTGTGATGGTGAAGGTTGTATAGGGTGGATGAATAAACGTTTGATGGGCTACTTGCAATAGTTGTGTGTGAAGGATTTCTGTGATGCCTCATGTGATGGAACCATGGCCGACAGCGTATTGTTTAGTGGTCGCGTAACTCACGTGAAATACTTTTTTCGGAACTCATGAAAAGCGATTATCTTTTAAAAGGACTTCCGTAAGAGAAGAGTTTGTGTTACTCAATGTAATGCAACAAAAGCTCATGCATTTTATCAATCGAAATAGTAAACAAACCTGCTCTTTCTGCAATAAAAACTAATGCGAGTAAATGTTGTACGTCGGCAAATTGATTTCGGTATCTGATCGATTATATACATATCTTGTTGAACTATTGGAGCAGGTTTGTGTACTATTTCGATTGATAAAATGCATGAGCTTTTGTTGCATTACATTGAGTAACACAAACTCTTCTCTCACGGAAGTCCTTTTGACTTTCACTCTCGCCTTTGAGCAGCCCGTTTTATACTTTCTCTTCACAATCGCCGGAGCGGATGTGAATCGAATGTCGAAATTGTCGAAATTTGATCTACATACTTCTCTTAGGGTTACGATAGGAGAATACTTTGAGCTACTCCACTCGCTCAGGATTACGATAGGAGAATAATTTGAGCTACTTCACTCGCTTAGGATTACGATAGGAGAATATTTTGAGCTACTCCACTCGCTTAGGGTTACAATAGGATAATAATTTGAGCTACTCCACTCGCTTAGGGTTACGATAGGATAGGAGAATAATTTGAGCTACTCCACTCGCTTAGGGTTACGATAGGATAATAATTTGAGCTACTCCACTCGCTTAGGATTACGATAGGAGAATAATTTGATCTACTTCCCTCGCTAGGGGTTACGATAGGAGGACAATTTGAGCCACTCCACTCGCTAAGGATTACGATAAGAGAATAATTAGAGCTACTCCACTCGCTTAGGATTACGATAGGAAAATAATTTGAGCTACTCCACTCGCTTAGGATTACGATAGGATAATAATATGATCTACTCCACTCGCTTAGGGTTACGATAGGAGAATAATTTGATCTACTTCAGTTCGCTGTGTGTCTCAGTTCGCTGTGTGTCTCTGGCGGAGGGAGGTCGCTTTTACCCCCTCGCCCGCCGGCTGCCGTCTGTATTTATCGATCGACGGATCTCAGCCCGCGCAGACCACCGCCCATACTCGTACATCGCCGAGTACAGATCCCATTGTGGGTTACTCGGCCGTTTCAGTGGGTTGATTTCAAGTTTTGATTAAATCTCTCTTCCCACTGCACACTCTTCTTTTGGGTGATTTGGAGTTGAAAATCACCCACTAGAGGTGTGCTCATCTCGCACTCTCTCTCTCTCTTTGCCCATGTCCCCTCCCAACACCCCCTTGGATATCATCCCCCTCCTCCACACTCTGGTGGAACAGCAGGGACGGATGCTGTCCAACCAGGAGGCGATGCTCAAGAACCAGGGAGAGCAGCTGGCCGCGCTCACTTCCATCGTCCACCAGCACACTGGCAAGATCGACGACATTGCGCGCTCCGTCTGCGCCCTCTCTTCCCAGTGTGTCAGCGTATCGGTCGCACCCTTTCCTATCCTCAACGCCTAGAGCTGCTCAATCTTCAAACACTCGAATATCGCCGTTTTTTGAATGACATCACATATATATCCATAAGTTCATTCACTCTAAAACAATTTTGGATTATCAAGGGCTTTTCACTATTATCCCAACAAGATCCAGAAACTCAAACGAATTTAGAATTGTGCCTTCATTTGATAACAATGATGGCCAAATAAGCACATTTGTTTCATTTGTTAGTAGAGCTTTTAGTACCTGGAATGCCTTACCTTCTGACGTTGTACATATCCGTGACCACACTTCTTTTAAACAACACCTATCCTCCCTAGAATGAATGACACTGTCTAAAATCCGTCGTATTTGAGCACATCCATGTTCTTCTTTTCCTTTTGTATCATATCATGTTATCTATCGTTCATGTTATGTCACCCTTTCACACATACCAATGTCGTACTCTATTTTTTTTCCTGTTTTGCAATGTCTCTGTTTATGTAACACGGCAATAAATATATTTATATATATACTTCACTCGCTTACGGTTACGATAGGACAATAATTTGAGCTACTCCACGATATGCGTGGACGTGGCTCGCGAGACAACATCCTTCCGTGTTCGAATTGCCGGAGCGACTCCGGACAACCCGCAGCAGCGTCCGCATCCAGGGCACAGCGACGCTATCGACCGACTCGTCGCAGTCCTCCTCGAGAGAAAGAGAGAAAAAAAGAGAGAGAGAACGAGAGAGAGAGAGAGAGATAGAGAGAGAAAGAGAAAAAGAAAGAGAGTGAGAAAGAGAAATAGAGAAAGAGAGAGAGAAAGAAATAGAGAGAGAGAGAGATAGAGCGATAGATCGATCGGCGGCAGACTGTGAGAGGTGAACGAGCGCCCGAACTGATCTACCGCATTGATCTACCAAGTCACTGGCTGAGTGAGCACGTGCGACTACGATAGTGATAGTGATTTTGTTGCGACATTTTGTGATGAATTCTAATGTTACACTCTCACAGTTTGCCACCTCATTGTTCTGAAGCTCTGACACTGTGACTGTGCTTGTTTGCTCTTATTGCTCTTGCTCTTATTGACAAATATTTTTTCGATCGTTTTAATGGTTGATTTGGCTCGGCTGGGTAGAAGGGAAGGTGACGATGCTGAAGTTTGTTGCCTGCTCTCTTGCTCTTATTGTGCCGCGGCTCCTCCACCGCACTGGCACTCCTCCATGCCACAGGGGCAGGTATCACTCTGATGCACTCAGAACTATATAGACTGTCTGCACTTCTGTATCCGATTGGCGCTAGATCTCTCCTCTCTCACTCACTTGTCTGTATGCGGATTGAATATCATTTACGACATCATTCGAATTCGATGTTTCAACTTGCTTGTCATTATAATACGGTCATTTTCTCAACAATGCGGCTACTTCTTTCATGTTTTAACCATTCGATGTTTGTTTTTCCTCCAGACTTGGCCTTGCCTCCCTTTCCACGTCCAGACATGATGAGCAGCGATGTACGAGAGAAAACTCGATGCCCGAGTGATCCGGCAGCCTCCCTTTATACCCAACCCGGGCTAGCTGACCATGCCCCGCCCACTTGGCGCGAAGCGAGAGACGCGCGACCCTGCCTAGGCGAGGCGAGAGACGGCGTCTCTCGGAGGGTGTAGAGAAATAGAGCACACTGTGCACAGGGCAGATGTGTCTTATCGATCGAATCGAGTTCATGCAGTGAGATTGTGGGAATATTGATTACAGTACGGTATAGTGGAGTGGGTAGTAGAGACAGGACAAAAAAGTGGATTAGTCATTCAGTTACACATTACAATGAGTTAAATTTGAATACGAGAAAACTTTCACACTCAACAAGTTATTAATTTACAACAAATTGCCGAAAATCATTAACAATTACAAGCCAGAAAAATTGTGATAAGCACCCATCCACCAAACAAATCTCAGTCAACAGCCACATATTCCCGGCAATCTGGAAAACTCATCACCTCATCACTTCATCACTTCATCACATGACGTCATGTGATGAATTTTCAGTTCATCACATGACGTCATGTGATGAATTTTCCGATTTGCTTGTCTGGGACCTAATAAACCGGTGCCCGATCAAACTTGGCCCTTTATTTTTGAATGAAGCTCAAACTTGGTCATTTTGCAAATTGTGATAGATATTTAGAACGAAGGAAATGTTCCATTAGCAAAAACGAATCATGATTAGTATGTATGCATGTTTACAATCTTATATACCCGAAACATTCGATTCAGTAAGACAACTTATCATATAATGGAATTGATTGAACACCAATGATCTGACACCAAGGATTTGATCGTTACTGAAACTGCCGTGATTAATCTTCATAACATTCTGAATTGAATGTTATGAATTCAATTCAGAATGTTATGAAGACAGTCTAGATGGAGGGTTCAAGTTAGTTAACAACGTTTAACAAAGTTAACAAAGTTAACAACGTTTGCGACATACAAGGTCAGATACAGTACTGTTACAATAATGTCGGCTAATATAAGATGTTTAGTTATTTTAAATAATATAGATTACAAAATAAAACAATGTAAGGCGCCGCAATTCAATTCTAAGGGCCCACGTTTGATAGGGCACCGGTTTATTAGGTCCCAGACAAGCAAATCGGAAAATTCAGCACATGACGTCATGTGATGAACTGAAAATTCATCACATGACGTCATGTGATGAAGTGATGAAGTGATGAGGTGATGAGTTTTCCAGATTGCCCATATTCCCTCCTTCAGTCAAACGACTCAATCTCAAAAAATACAAGCACGAAGATTTATCACAAACAAGAGAGATCAGTTGAATCGAAAGATTCAATAGTTTGTTTCACATATAGGTAGCCCTAAAGAGGGCTGTTGGGTTGGTTGGTGGTCTCATTGAGATCGGACGACTTATCCGCCGAATCCGTAGAGGGTGCGGCCCTGGCGCTTGAGGGCGTAGACGACGTCCATGGCAGTGACGGTCTTCCTCTTGGCGTGCTCGCAGTAGGTGACGGCGTCACGGATCACGTTCTCGAGGAACACCTTGAGGACACCGCGGGTCTCCTCGTAGATGAGTCCGGAGATACGCTTGACTCCTCCACGGCGAGCCAGACGGCGGATAGCGGGCTTGGTGATGCCCTGGATGTTGTCGCGCAGAACCTTGCGGTGACGCTTGGCGCCTCCCTTTCCGAGTCCCTTGCCTCCCTTGCCGCGTCCAGACATGATAGTAGTAGCTCACGAATGAGATGATGACTGCTCCGCGGCGCCCGCATATATGCCACTCGACCCAGCTCCCGACCGACGAGGGACCCCCAAAAAGCGCGCCAAAACTCTCACTCGGCGTCTCTCTCTCACCAGGCGTCCGTCCTGCTTTGTTATCGATTCATCTAGACCAAGACATTCAAATATTACAGAAGATACAGTACACTACTAAACAAAGCTTCTCTTCATTTCCCAATTCCGTCATCACAAAACAGCGACACACTGCACTGTACTGTTCAATCCAGCTCTTTGCAACGAATTTCTGTTGCACAGCATCAATTCACCTCGAAATTCCTAACCAACACTACAAAACAAGATATCAGGAAATACATATTCATGGATGCAAAATAAACGAGATCGAATATGACTATTGACTCGACACAGCGAGAGATGAGTTTGATTTCACATATAGGTGGCCCTAAAGAGGGCCGTTGGGTTGGTTGTGAAGCACTACTCCAATTTACTTGGAGGAAGTGTACTTGGTGACGGCCTTGGTGCCCTCAGAGACGGCGTGCTTGGCAAGCTCTCCGGGAAGGATAAGACGGACCGCGGTCTGGATTTCGCGGGAGGAGATGGTGGACCTCTTGTTGTAGTGGGCCAGACGGGAGGCCTCGGCGGCGATGCGCTCGAACACGTCGTTGACGAACGAGTTCATGATCGACATGGCCTTGGAGGAGACTCCGGTGTCGGGGTGGACCTGTTTCAGCACACGGTAGATGTAGACAGAGTAGGACTCCTTGCGGCTCTTTCTCTTCTTCTTGTCTCCGGTGCGGGTGGTCTTCTGCGACTTGGCGGCCTTCTTGGCTCCCTTGGCGGACGGCTTGGGCGGCATGGTAACTGGGACAGACGGTGTAACCGAGTGGTACCCCTTCTCTCGCCTCCCATGTCTTATACCCCATCGGTGGAGGGCGGGGTTTCGTCGCTCCGCCCTCTTTGGATCGCGCGCGCGATTCACCGACCGTCGCGTGCTGTGGTGGTGAGTGACCCGACCCACATCTTCTCACCCCTCTCTCACCCCCTGCTGTCACCGTTAAAACAACCATCAGCATATCGATCGATCGAATGACTACGGCACAATGACCTATGTAGTGAGGAGAGACACACTTATCCGTACCTGCCTGAGAGAGATGATATGGAGCATGGGAGCGAAAACATTATCGCCATCACATCTACAACACAGTACTGTCACTCACACACTCTCTACAAACAACACTATCACCACGCAATCATCAATACTAATATCACTATATACAATATGCACAACTTTCTTATAAATATCCCAACAATTTCGCTTAAAAATAACACATCAGTTTATCTAAGAAGCTCCTCTCACACAAATCACAGTCACACAAATACAATAATCAAAATTGTTTATTAGTAAAGAGATCAAGTGAATGGTGAATCGGTGAGATTCAATAAGTTTCTTTCACATATAGGTGGCCCTAAAGAGGGCCGTTGGGTTCTAGGTGAGTGGGTTCACGAAGGCATTTACGCCCTCTCGCCACGGATGCGGCGAGCCAGCTGGATGTCCTTGGGCATGATGGTGACGCGCTTGGCGTGGATGGCGCACAGGTTGGTGTCCTCGAAGAGTCCAACGAGGTAAGCCTCGGAGGCCTCCTGGAGGGCCATCACAGCCGACGACTGGAAGCGCAGGTCCGTCTTGAAGTCCTGGGCGATCTCACGCACAAGGCGCTGGAAAGGCAGCTTGCGGATGAGGAGCTCAGTCGACTTCTGGTAACGGCGGATCTCGCGGAGAGCGACGGTTCCCGGGCGGTAACGGTGGGGCTTCTTGACTCCTCCGGTGGCGGGGGCCGACTTGCGGGCAGCCTTGGTGGCGAGCTGCTTGCGAGGAGCCTTTCCTCCGGTCGACTTGCGGGCGGTCTGCTTGGTACGGGCCATTGCTGGTATCGAGTGAACGATGCTGACTGAACCGGGCCCACCCCTTTTATACGGCTCGGGGTCTGATCGGTGGGGGGCGGGGCCTAACCGCGCGTTCCCGCCATCCTCTCACCACTCATCAACACGTCCATCACATCCGATAACAAAGACATCTTCTCATCAAATACAACTATGATCATGCACAAAACATTTGTTGTATTCTCGTTGAAGCAATATTTTAGTTGAAAACACCCTTCGAACACGACTTGCGCGTGACTGTACGCTTATAGCATGAAGACAATGAAGCAGAATCAAATTCTAGCTCCTTATATCCCATTCACATATTCTACACTTTCAAGCCACCACATACAATTGTTTGCATCACAAAACAATTCATCAGCACGGAAAATATAATACTTTTATTCAAACAATGCAAGAGATCAATGAAAGAGAATAGTGAATCGGTAAGGATTCACTAGTGAGTTTGTTTCACAAATAGGTGGCCCTAAAGAGGGCCGTTGGGTTGGGTGTGGGTGTAGCGAGCGATCGCTTACTCCTTGTCACCGCCGGTCTTCTTGGGCAGAAGCACGGCCTGGATGTTGGGCAGCACTCCTCCCTGGGCGATGGTGACTCCGGAGAGCAGCTTGTTCAGCTCCTCGTCGTTGCGCACAGCGAGCTGCAGATGGCGGGGGTTGATCCTGGTCTTCTTGTTGTCGCGGGCGGCGTTTCCGGCCAGCTCGAGAACCTCGGCGGCCAGGTACTCAAGCACGGCGGCGAAGTACACGGGCGCTCCGGCTCCGACGCGCTGGGCGTAGTTGCCCTTGCGGAGCATACGGTGGAGACGTCCGACCGGGAACTGAAGTCCGGCGCGAGACGAACGCGACTTGGCCTTTCCTCCAGACTTGGCCTTGCCTCCCTTTCCACGTCCAGACATGATGAGCAGCGATGTACGAGAGAAAACTCGATGCCCGAGTGATCCGGCAGCCTCCCTTTATACCCAACCCGGGCTAGCTGACCATGCCCCGCCCACTTGGCGCGAAGCGAGAGACGCGCGACCCTGCCTAGGCGAGGCGAGAGACGGCGTCTCTCGGAGGGTGTAGAGAAATAGAGCACACTGTGCACAGACAGGGCAGATGTGTCTTATCGATCGAATCGAGTTTATGCAGTGAGATTGTGAGAATATTGATTACAGTACGGTATAATGGGTAGAGACATGACAAAATAATCAATTAGTTATTCAGTCACACGTCACAATCAAATAATCTTGAAAAGAGATTACACTGAACAAGTAATTTACAACTAATTTTCCGGATATCATTTACGATTACAAACTAGAAAATCTGTGGTAAGTACCCATTCACCAGCCAAATCTCAGTCACTAGCCACGTATTGCCCCCTTTCAGTCAAACGAGTCAAATATAAAAGCACAAAGATTTATCGCAATAAAGAGAGATCACTTGAATCAAAAGATTCAATAGTTTGTTTCACATATAGGTAGCCCTAAAGAGGGCTGTTGGGTTGGTTGGTGGTCTCATTGAGATCGGACGACTTATCCTCCGAATCCGTAGAGGGTGCGGCCCTGGCGCTTTAGGGCGTAGACGACGTCCATGGCAGTGACCGTCTTCCTCTTGGCGTGCTCGCAGTAGGTGACGGCGTCACGGATCACGTTCTCGAGGAACACCTTGAGGACACCGCGGGTCTCCTCGTAGATGAGTCCGGAGATACGCTTGACTCCTCCACGGCGAGCCAGACGGCGGATAGCGGGCTTGGTGATGCCCTGAATGTTGTCGCGCAGGACCTTGCGGTGACGCTTGGCGCCTCCCTTTCCGAGTCCCTTGCCTCCCTTGCCGCGTCCAGACATGATAGTAGTAGCTCACGAATGAGATGATGACTGCTCCGCGGCGCCCGCATATACGCTACTCGACCCAGGTCCCGACCGACGAGGGACCCCAAAAAGCGCGCGAAAACTCACACTCGGCGTGTCTCTCTCTCACCAGGCGTCCGTCCTTCTTTATTATTGAGTAATCTAGACCACGAAATTAAATATTACAGCTACAATACACTACTAAACAAAGCAATGTTCATTTCCCAATTTCGTCATCACAAAACAGCGACACACTGTTCAATCCAGCTTATTGAATTCACGTCAAAAATTACCAACCAACGTTTACCAACCAACGAAAACTACACAAGAAATGAGAAAATACATATTTATGGATGCATAATAAACGAGATCGAATGACTATTGACTCGACAGAGCAAGAGTTTGATTTCACATATAGGTGGCCCTAAAGCCGTTGGGTTCTAGGTGCCCCTTTCACCTTTTCACGAACTATTCATCATAATAACCGTGACTGCCAATCACAGAATCATCCAAATTTCATGAAATGCATTTTTATCCGTGTCATCATATGTGTGTTTTGTGTTTTGTTCAGGCGACCGTCTGAATGGGTGGGTGGTTGTGGCGGATTCTTCGCGTCGGGAAGCGACGCAGAAGAGCGTTGTTCGCGATTGCTGACATCTGCGCTGAAAATGGAAACAGAATACGTTTCAGTATTAATGGATCCTGTTTGCTCTTAAACGGTGGATACGTTTCAACTGCGAGTGAAAAATGCAGTTCATCAAAACTTTGTAATACGAGACGTGATCAGGGTGTGATTAAAGCATTAAAGTCACCAAATACTTAGAACGGTTCAAAATAAGTTCAAAATATTTTGAAAACATATTTCGAATTATTTGGTGACTTCAATCCCACCCCAGATCGTTGTTTTAAACGCTACTTCATAGATGTTGTGTATAATGGACTACTACATTTCCGTAGTGTGTATTGATCCGATTATCGATTAGTCATTGATTAACCTCACCCTGTTGCATCTGCGTCTCTCGCAGTGCCTTCTGCTGCGCCGATGCGAACTTCTCGACGATCATGGAGATGGGGAAGGCGAGGACGATGATGCCACAGATGGACGTGGCCGTGGCGACCAGCTTCCCGTCTGAGAGAGGGGCGACTCTCTCTCTCTCTCTCTCTCTCTCTCTCTCCCTCTCTCTCTCTCTCTCTCTCTCTCTCTCTCTCTCTCTCTCTCTTATCACTTACAAACTGTCACCGGCTTCGCGTCTCCGTAGCCGACTGTCGCCATTGTCACCCTGAAAATTTGCGCATTCAGAATAATCGATAATCGATCGATAATTGATCAATTCACTCACACACACCACCAGCAACCGGCTGGGATGGAGTAAAAGTCGGTGTGTGGTTCGTCCTGAAAAAATGAAGTTGTTACGTTTATACGTTTCACAATGTTTACATTACGCGTTTAACAAAAACAGTGACAATTGTGATCAATTATCAACACCCACTACTTTTCTCTCCTCTTCCTCTATTTTTCTCACTTCTTTCGTCTGTTCTTCTCTCTTCTCTGTTCCTTCAAGTATTGCCTCACTCTCTCTCTCTCTCTCTCCCTCTCTCTCTCCCTCTGTCTCTCCCCTCCCCCCCTCTCCCTCTCCCTCTCTCCCTTTCTCTCCCTCTCTCTCCCTCTGTCTCTCCCCCTATCCCCCTCTCCCTTTCCCCCTCCCTCTCTCTCTCTCTCTCTCTCTCTCTCTCTCTCTCTCTCTCTCTCCCTCCCCTCTCTCCCTCTCTCTCCCCCTCTCTCTCTCTCCCTCTCTCTCTCTCTCTCTCTCTCTCTCTCTATCCTCACCCTCTCCAGCATGTACATGATAGTGGAGAAGAACACTATTCCAGTCAGCAGGAACATGGACAACATCGACAGCTCTGTGATGGAGGATCGGAGGGTGTGGCCAAAGGTCTGAAATGGGACACTGTAGTTCGGAGGGATACTGTAGTTTGAAAGGTACTGTAGTTGGGTGGAATACTGTACACCACAGTTTAATTGGAAGGAGGTGTTGCTGCTAAGACAAAACAGAGAGACTGATCACTACTTTAAAAAAAAAACGTGCATGGGTAGTATGGGTATACTGTAGTTGGCGAGAAAATACTGTAGTTTGTCGTTCGGGTAACTGTACCTGCAGACTACTGCTGTATCTTGCCAGCTTGAAGACCCTGGTCATCCTGAGTACGCGCAGAATCCTCACCACCAACATCGCTCCTGAAAATCGATACAATCAATGCTCAATCAATAAATCGATATTCGGGCGCAAGCATCGCATCACTATATGGTGCGTGCATTCCATCTGGTGCGCCCACGTGTTCCCAGTGTTAGTCAGAATCGTTGGTGGTACGGTATCTAGGTATACGGTACCCGGAAAAATAGCAAGGCACACGATGATGGGTACACACGAGAGTGGTGAGTGTCGGGGGTACTGTAAGTGCGTACTGAGGGGGCGGGGGTACGGTAATCTGGGAGTACTGTATGGTGGCACGACAGAGTGACGGAAAAATGGACACAGCAAGGCAGAGAAAGAGCGGCGGCGGCAGCTCGAGAGAAAAAAAACCCACCCATCATGGTTTTTGCCTGTCGAGACAAATGGTCGCCTAGACATGTTTGTTTACGTGTTTACTTGTTTACTCCTTCTTTTTGTTGTTCATACATACAAACATACAAAGACAGAAACTACAACTTCTAGTGGGAAACTAACAATCTACGATAGAAGAGAGGTCTACACAATCGATGACCTGTAAATTGTTTAAGACTGCTAGCGTTGACAGCTAAAGGAGATGGTTACATCCAAGAATCTAGACGTCGGAAGGGCGTCTGCACGTCGCCAGCTCGACACCCACCAGTAAACTCCTTAAAGCTGGAGGCGTTGACTCCGAACAGTGGAAGGGCGAGTTCCAGGTAGAAGGGCAGGATGGTGCACAGATCGATCAGATTGAGAGTCGCCTTCGCGAAGTCGGAGCGACGCGGATGGATTGTGAACCTGCGATTGGATACATGCGTTTAAGGCGAGGCCAACCTAAGCGTGAGACCAAGCACACCACCCCTCCTACAAGTCGGATCCCGACAAGAAGGAACCACCGACAGATACTACACGCAGACTGAACCCGTTGTGTTTCATTTGCGTTGTTGTACTCTTGATATCGGCTGTAAATCAATTCAATTCAAAGGCGAGGCCAGACTCGAGCATGAATCAACCCACTATATCTATATATAACGAAAAGCTTTTTCTGAGTATCTTTCTCACAGTCTTTTGCCGGCACACATTGAGTCTGGTCTCTATTTTATTGGTGCTTCACATACGCTTCACTCAATGCGTATAATATGAATCGCATTCGAACTACAATGATCCGCTGGTAAAGAAGACGTATTAATCCGACTTAAAATGTATAATCAATAAATCGATAAATCATTAAATCAATAATCACCTGATGAGGTACTCGAATGTGAACCAGGCGATGCACACGTATTCGAGCACGATGAGGAAACGCATCGGAGAGTCGGTGGGCTGGAGGGGGTCTCTCTCTCTCTCTCTCTCTCTCTCTCTCTCTCTCTCTCTCTCCCTCTCTCTCTCACTCACACTCTCTCTCTCTCTCTCTCTCTCTCTCTCTCTCGCCTCTCCCTCTCTCTCTTCCTTCCCTCCTCTTTCTCCCTCCCTTCCTCTCTTTCTATCTGCCTTACTTTCCCTCTGTTTCCTTCTACACTCTGTTCACAACCGTGTCTGGGTCCCACCACGATTGCCTCACCTTGTAGACAAAGTCCGGGAACAACGCGTTGGTGGCGTTGCGCGCGAGCTGCTCGTTAAACTTGTTGCCCTGAAAGAGATCTTCATCTCTCTCTCTCTCTCTCTCTCTCTCTCTCTCTCTCTGCCTCTTCCTCCTATCTCACTTTCTAAATGAAGGTCACGTACATAAATAGCTTTCCCTCTCTTCTCATTTCCATCACCCACACTGCACCGTTGACAAGCTAGAGTGCAAGCTTTTAGACGGCGCCTCATCTCAAGAATCACCCGCCTGCTATGACTTTCTTTCTTCTGAATACGTTTCACAGCGTACATGCGTTACGTTACGTTACGTTACGTTACGTACGTTACGTTACGTTACGTAAATACATACGTCTCACAGCAGCCACGCACATCTATTTGAGTTCCGAGCGCTTTGAAGATACATTGGCCTATTCACTCTCCGCTGCTCGCTCATCCGCCAATTGCCGACGACACATGCGCGAGAGCGCGAGAGAGCACGTGAGGAGAGGAGAGCGCAGAGTGGCAATCGTCAGTAATAGACACTGGGTCTTTAATCTTGTTCCAAATCATTTTAGCAGCAGCAAGTAACAACGCCATTCATAACAGCCGTTTTCAAACGCAACAACATTGTTCTAATACGCTAACACCCGAGAAAACTGAAAATCGTTAAATCAATAAATCAATAAATCGATAAATCGCCGCGCACCTCCATGGCGCTCTGTTTCATGTGCATGTGGTGGTAGGCGGCGGCGTTGCTCGAGTCCTCTTGGAACTCCGGCATCGAACCCATGATCAGACCTGCGGAGAGTACGGTAAACACAGAAATACTGTATTACCAGAAGGATACTGTAGTCAACCATCAGGGAGAGCAGAGGAGAGAGATAGAGAGGGAAACATTGTGAAAGAGAAGAGAGAGAGAGATAGGGAGAGAGAGAGAGGGAGGGAGGGAGGGAGGGAGAGAGAGAGAGAGAGAGAGAGAATACAATCAGACGTACCGATGACACTGGCGAAGACGAAGAACACGGACAGCACGGCGAACATGGCAGCCAGCATGCTGGACTGCGGGTCCTCCAGGAACTTCCAGACCGAGTAGCGAGCAGCGCCCAGCCACGCCTCAAAATGGATACTGTACACCATATCTACAGTACTCCTACCGTACCCCGTCAAAGAAACTACCGTAAAGTTCGTTGCACTCTCATAATATGCCTAGAGTGATTCTGCGCGGCTACAGTACGCCATTTATACAGTACACGGTATGAATGGCGTACTGTAGTTCGCAGTGCTATCCACCCTTACAGTACCCCTACCGTACCCCGTCAAAGTCCGTGGCACTGTCATCGCAGCTGCTCATCTGTGCCGTGTACTTGGGCGCGGCGCATGGAAGCGCGCAACAGGGCGCCAGCTGATCCGGAGGAATGCGCCAGAAGTCGAGCTCCTCCTTGAAGCGGTCCGGACAGATGGTCGACGGTCTGCAAGGGATCTCTATGAGAGGGGGGAGGGGAGAGAGAAAGGGAGGGAGGGAGGGAGGCAGTGGGAGAGATGATGAGAGAGAATGACAGAAAGAGAGCTAGAGAGAGGATGAAAGAGATGATGAGAGAGAGAGGGAGAGGGAGGGAGAGAGAGGGAGAGAGAGGGAGAGAGAGGGAGTGAGAGAGAGAGAGAGAGCGCGCACCTGTGCAGACTGCCGGTCGCGTAGAAGTCCATTATGTGATCGGCCAATCTGGTGTTCCGCTCCATGTAGTATTCATTGGAATCCTGGAAGAAAATTGATTTCCAGGAAGTTGATAAGAATTTTGAGACTGTTATACGTCAAATTTATACAGAAGAAATTAAAGTATCAGACGAATAAGCATAATTCTGGAAGATTATGTTACACTGGAGAGAGGGAGAGAGAGAGAGAGAGAGAGAGAGAGAGAAAGAGATAGAGAGAGGAAAGAGATAGAGAGAGAGAAAGAGAGAGATAGAGAGAGAGAGAGAGAGAGAGAGAGAGAGAGAGCGAGAAAGAGATAGAGAGAGAGAGAGAGAGAGAGAGAAGAGAGAGAGAGAGAGAGAGAGAGAGAGAGAGAGAGAGAGAGAGAGAGAGAGAGAGAGAAGAGAGAGAGAGAGAGAGAGAGAGAGAGATAAAGTAAGATTCCACCAACCTTGAGCCACCCGTCTACTAGCGTGAGCCTCTTATCGTGGTCGGCGCGGATGATCTGGAAAAAAACCGTATTCAAATTACCGCGCGTATTTGACACTTGGAAACAATAACAATTTTTTTGTGTTTTTGAGAAAGTCTAAAACGTACTTTAAACAGAAAGATTGAGAGAGAGAGAGAGAGAGAGAGAGAGAGAGAGAGAGTAGAGAGAAGAGAGGGCAGACGGCTAGACTCACATCATGCATCAGCGTCTCTTCTTGTGTGTAGAGCTCGTTTCGGACGCAGTAACTTCTACCACCTAAAATACTACATTTAACTTACTTTCAATCTACCTTGCTTCGATCTACCTTGCTTCGATCTACCTTGCTTCGATCTGCCTCGCTTGCGCTCAACATACGGTGCTTTGACTGTATGCCTCGTTTTGCACGCATATAGAAGCAAGGCTAATTTATGGTACCAAAAGCTGCTTTATGATTACAACAATTCACGGTCTGATGATCTTTCTGAGGGTATTTGGGCTTTAATTCACATGAGTTCAGAAACATATGCTTTCAAATATAATTACGCGATATTTCGTCTTCATATAAATACAATGTATTTGTATTATTAACAAATTGTACAGACCTATATTGAACCGTACATAGCTGTCGGCGGATGTAGACGCGGTAGTGAAAGGTTCTTAATTAAGTTTCATTAATCTTAATTCATTATTAATTAAATAATCATATTTAATCATCATTTAATCAATACAAGTAATTTGTGATGAATTGTTCGATACGTTTCGATACGTTTCACTTTTTTTAAAGAAAAAAACATTCAATCATTAATATTAAACAGTTGCAAAAAGGTTATTTATTCTAAACATGATCATGTTTGCGATTCGGAATGAACAATTATTGATTGATTGAATGGTATCACTGATTGATTTGATAACATACCTTGCAGTTCGATATGGTAGTTGTTGTTGAATCTTCTTCGATGCTGCATCTCAGCGTTGAGACGCGTCGATTTCTGAAAAGAGAATAGAGATAATACAGTAGCGGTCAGCCTTTTCCAACTAGTACCGAGATGATTCAAATCAGTTCAAACTACTTGCGACCGCTAGTGATTCGCAAATTTGCACACTGACTCAGAGTCCAAGTTTATCTAACACTTATGAATCCAGACCGATAACTACATTCATAAATTATAAACGAATGCTCGTTCGGAGGAATTCATATAGACGCCTGAAAAAGGAGCAACATTCAAACCAGTCGAACGCATGAAGTAATGCTATTTCCGTCTGCCCGAGGGTGGTCTCTCTCTCTCTCTCATTCACTCTCTCACTCTCTCTCTCACTCTCTCTCTCTCTCTCTCTCTCCCCCTCTCTCTCTCAAGAAGTAGACGTGTAATATGATGCCACTTTCTTCAATTACTTCTCCTTCCATTTCCAAGCAATTCGGAAATCGAAAACAACTGGGTTTTTTCGAGGTGTTTGGTGTTCTCTAGATATTTATTTGGAAAAAATGTTTTCCGAATTCGAACGATGATGTCAAATGAATTCCCGTTTATGAGAGAGCAAACTACTTGAAAAAAAGACGTTTATAAAAACATTCATGAACGCCTATAATATATATTCAGTATGATATACGAATAGAGTTTAAGAATAATTGTAGAGGGATACGAAATAAGAGATTATCTTGCTGAGATGAGAATAGCGCCTATTCTTACCTGCTTATGCTGGCATATCGTCGTATTTGTAGTGGTCATTCCTAGCTTCATGAGGAAAATGAGACGCGTTAATCGCGTGACGAATACGCGATTAGTCGCGCCGCGAGTGAGAAAAGTCGCGCGTTGCAAATGGATAGGAGTGATGTTTACTTCGAATCTGAGTGAGGAGAGAAGAGGAGGGGCGCCGCCAAAATACGTTACGGGTTAGGGAGAGAGAGAGAGAGAGAGAGAGAGAGAGAGAGAGAGAGAGAGAAAGAGAGAGAGGGAGGGAGAGAGGGAGAGAGAGAGGGAGGGAGGGAGTGAGAGTGAGAGAAAGAGAGAGAGAGAGAGAGAGAGAGAGAGAGAGAGAGAGTCATGTGAGGGGAGAGAAGCCACGGAACGAGGTCAGTGAAAATGCGATTTATGCATCTCCTTCACTTGCGAGAATAGGCTAAATGCAATAACGCGTGACAAAAGAGAACGAAACCTTGACAGTGATTCCGAGCGTTTCAATGTTTGAGGGAGCGTTTCAATGTTTGAGGGAGACTAACACAGCCAAGTAATATTAGTCTTCATTTATCTCATATATCATAAACATCACCTGGTTATAACAATCACCAGGCTGAGCATCACAATGGCGAAGCGATCACTACATGTATGCGCTACGGGGATGATGAGATCACGTGGAGTACGGTGTGGAAACAAGAAAGGACTATGAACAGATCATGAATAGACTATGGAGACTATATATAGGATAAGGACACTATGAAGAGGTTGCCGAGGGGGAGATGACAGTGAGGAACGATTGCATCTTATGTGGTCAATAACGGAGACTCACAAACCTTGATTCACAAACCTCCCTAGGGACAGGGTCAACCACAAAACCTGAGTGGAGACAAAACAACTCAACCACAATACCAGAGTGGGAGACACTAGAATCATACAAGATTCTACAGGGGAAACATACACTCACTTTACCGGGTCATCTCCTTCCACTCGAGCACCATGCTCTCCTGGCGACAGGTTCATATCCAATATCGTGCTCGTATAGCTGTCGACCGATTCATTCTTGAGCTTCTTCTCGCAATAGTCGTTGACGGGTCCTCCGACGCAGCTTCATCTCCGTGAATCCAAAGTTCTTGAAGAAGCCGGAGCCTCCGATGACAATAACTCACAGTATACGGGTCTCCATTCACATTAAAAGATAAGGCTAATTACGATACGTTCAATATCACTGAAATACTAGATATACGAATAACATGTCGGAGTATATTACGTCGTTTACGTAATTAGTGTATTTAGTTAAAGTATGTACTCTGCATTGTATCATAAGGTGTCTTACACAACTAACAAAGTCTCACACACGATACATAGTCTCCGCCACAATTTAGGTATTCACCATTAGGTAGGTCTGAGTGTATTAGTCTCACTGATCACAGGTCTGCACTGCGAAACTCACTGCGTATCGCACTCATTGCGCGAGCCGATATTCAGTAAGGAAATTAGCGTGTCTCAAATTGACTGGTAAATGTCGAACAGGCAAAGTATGTGCGCTAAAAGTAGAATAATACTAATTCACAATAGTCGTCTTTTATTACACTAGTTTGCGTATTTCTGAGGATTTTATAGTTGCGTGACCTCTGGTCGCGACATTCCCTACTTCCTCCAGCTTGATGCACCTTTGGGTATGAGGCTATTTTAAATTTGGCAAAACACTTGATGTTAATGGTATGATTGGAGTTGGCGTGACTGCAGGTCGCGACACAACTCTCAACTCCAAAGACCACGTGACGCCCGCGTGTTTTGAACACTGCAGAGTTGCACGAATTCCGCAAAAAAGATGCGAAAACCGAAACATTTCCGCAGCATTCGCTATGTGTACATGGCTGGAAGTGATAGAGGATAGAGGATTTGCAAGCGCAAGCAACGCGGATTTTGAAATATAACGATTGCCGGTGGGGGCATATAGGAAACGAAAAAGAAAGATAATCTGCTGGATTGAGTGAGAAATCCTTATCTCTCCCCCTCTCCCCCTCTCTCTCTCTTTCTCTCTCTCTCTCTCTCTCTCTCTCTCTCTTTCTCTCATCTCTCTGTGATAAGAGCGTATGAGGATTCTAGAAAACGAAATATGCACATCCGTTCCATTAGAAGCATAGATAAATATACATAGTCTCGTCTCTAGGATGTGTTAACAAACACTGTGACTCATTAGGCGTCTGTTCTCTATCATCTCTCTTTCTCTTTTCCTCGCTCAATAATGTTCGACTAAGCTAGTCATTCGATTATAATCATATGTATGTGTGTGAGCAAGCGTGCGTAGAAGCCACATACAGGAACATCAGCAAAGACGGAAGTAAACAAACAAGCAAACAAGCAAACACGTAAACAAACCGGGGTTCCGGCGTCGCACTTGTCTCGATGACACTTGGGTCGGCTGGTATACATCATTCCTGATCGCGGCTCGGGCTGGGCA
Organism: Rhabditoides inermis; assembly: GCA_963966185.1. Taxonomy (NCBI): domain Eukaryota; kingdom Metazoa; phylum Nematoda; class Chromadorea; order Rhabditida; family Rhabditidae; genus Rhabditoides; species Rhabditoides inermis. The sequence goes on along the minus strand of CAWZYM010000343.1, from coordinate 263,699 downwards.
AAGGAGAAAAGTCGACAGTTATAGAAGTGATAGAGAGAAATTGAAGTGATAGTATGCACATTGCTTGTACACAGAAAACAGTGCGCAAGCTAAAAAAAAAAGAAGAGTGCAGCGTGGCAGAACTAAGACGTTTTAGATGGCTTACTTTGTGAATTTTGTGGAACATTTCCGCTAGCTGCTGGCGTTTGGGAAAGACGACGGAATAAGGCGGAATATGCGAGAGAGGTGTGATGTGTACAAATTGTACAAAAATAGGCGGGATCTCCACGCTATAATTGAGAATTCGCCTCTCTCTCTCTCTCTCTCTTTCCCGTGAGACTGGGAGCATATGCCAGGGAGAGAGAGAGAGAGAAATAAAAAGGCTAAATGAGAGCAGCAAATCAGACCGTGTGCGAGAGAGAGATAGAGAGAGAGAGAGAGAGAGAGAGAGAGACATGGTGAAAAAGAGAGAGACAGAGATGCGTGAAGGAAAGAGAAATGAGACCGAAACGCTAATGGCGCAAAAGGCACTACTAATAGTCGAATTGCGATGGCAGCGGCGTTTAATTCACGCACTCAATAACGAATAACCGTACTCGAGCGTTCAATGACCACTTCACGAATTCGCGGCGGGACCCGAAAAAGCGATTTGAGAACGGTGAAACACGAACCTTGTCCTTGAGCGCCGATGTGCAGGTCCGTTTCAAGCGGTACGACAACATTATCGACTTATCACAGCTTCTTATCACTGACGAATAGTGTTATGTGGAATACAGGCGTGAAATAGTCGCAGGCACTTTGAGTGAGCGGGAAGGGAAAGGAAGGGGTGGTCCAGTGTAGTGTCCCCCGTAGAAAAGTCGTCTTAGCTAAAATCAACGATAGACAATAGCTACGGGCAAATTACACGCGGAGAGCGTATAATTCGCATGCACTCTCGCCAAATCCATAGTGTCGTGTAATATCCACGCGCGTGCACTACGCGACACTACACGAGAATTGTAATTTGGAAAAAAAATGCTGAAAAACTTTGTCACGCATATGGCATTATATGGCATTAGCAAGGCTACATTTACAGTGGCAGCCTCGCGATATAAGACTATATTACAAGAGAAAGAAGCAGCGACCAAACGCAAGGTGTGACATAGGAAAGGGAGATGGGGAATGTCAATAGAGACAAGCCGGAGCCGCTTTCCGAAAGCCGATATAGAAAGGCATTCGTTCATATCCTAATCAAGACGCCGTAACACACAGATTGAGGTTCGTGTAAAACGTAAGGAGGAGAGAGAGAGAGAGAGCGAGAGAGAGAGAGAGAGAGAGAGAGAGAGAGAGAGAGAGAGAGATGAAGTGTTAATGATAGAATACGAGCAGTCAGTTAGAGCGGCATCGGGCCGTTTCTAGTAGTAACGAAAGAGAGGGAGAGAGGGAGAGAGAGGGAGGGAGAGAGATTTCTCTCTCTATCTATCTTTATTCTAATCTTATCAATGGCGCATATGGTTCGTTTATCAAATATCAGGTAAAGAGAAAACCTCAAATGAAAATGAGAGATGATACAATAACAAACGCGTTGTGTCTTGTTGCTGTGGTCACATTCCATTCCTCTCTCTCTCTCTCTCTCTCTCTCTCTCTCTATCTCTCTCTCTCTCTCTCTCTCTCTCTTTCTCTTTCTCTCTCTCTTTCTCTCTCTCTCTCTCTCTCTCTTTCTGTAAATATGTTTTGAGAACGAAGTCATATTTTCGAATCATGGTTTCTAACACACCTTTTATCTTGTTATTCAATTAGTACTTACCGTACTCTGTTTGGAATAGAGATGTGTTTGTCGGGTAATTCAAAAAATCAAGTTCATACAATACTGAGTGAGTAAATAAGTAACTTGATTTGGTATTCATACGTATAATTCTGAGCAAATTTGAGCAGTATTCATTTCGTTTGCAAATAACATGTTGTACAAGCCACAATAGTAATATTACAGTAGTGAGAGAAAGGATAGAGAGAGAGAGAGAGAGAGAGAGAGAGAGAGAGAGAGAAGAAGAGAGAGGAGAGGAGAAAGAGAGAAGGAGAGATTTTCCGACGGAAGGAAATAATACAATAAATACAATACGTCTGATGAATCATACTTGCAGATACAAAACTGATGTAGCATGCAAACGTTGAAATGATGGAATGATGACACAAAAAATGACGTCGACTTCAACATGTTTTCTCCTACTAATAACTCATATTTCACCTAGAGTTTTATGTAATACCTAGACGCGAATGTGAGTAATGGTTCGGATGAGTAGTAATCTACCAGAGTGTAGAGTTCTATAATACTGAAACCTAGTAATATCAGAGAAAGAGTCTAAAAACCCACCGTTCGTCGTATTCGGAAGGAGCGAGCTGCGGACATCTTTTCTCAATCTTTCTGAAAGATCCTCATTACTTAGCGATACGCGTGCGAGAAAATAGGCACATATTTTATTGCGCAAATCGGTACGGAAATTCGAGGTACTAAAACACACTGCTGACAAACCAGAAGGAGTGGTTTCAGTGAAGTGATTTGAAAGGAATGAGCCGAATGAGCGTTTATACTACAGTAGAAACATGGAGGTCTTAAAACAAATGGGAAAGTAGTAAAGCGATTATGATTCGATTGCTTATGGGAGGCATAGGAAGGCAAAAAAGAGGCCGTGAAGGCATGAGAAATGAGGTCTCCCTCCTCTTTTATGAACTGCGGTTTTTAGAGACGCACACACTCCAGCCGCCTTTTTGGGAGAGCGTTTCTCCCCCCCCTCTCTCTCTCTCTCTCTCTCTCTCTCAATTTCTCTCGCTCTCTCGGCGTCATACACACTTGAGTTTGCCCTGAATCTCATATTGCTCGTATGAATATCGTGAATCTCTGATGTCCGCTTTTTCTCTCTTGCAGCAGACGTCTTGAACCTTGAAAATGATTGTCGCAATTTGTTTCATACACCAGAAAAGTCGAAAATAATATTTATCGAGTAGTCAAAATGAAGATGTAGGTTACTCTGAGATCTCTCTTGGACTAAGTATCCGAATATCGATCGACAATGTGGATAAGAAATCGATCGATATTCAATGAATGAAACACAATTGCTGGGACACGTAACTGTGCAAATTTTGGGTATGTGGTCTGTGGGGAGAATAATGACAATCAATATCAATCAATAAATCAATACGACAAGAAACATGTGAGTTTTGTACAGCACCGATCGCGTAACGCCCCAGATGACGTCACATGGACGCAATGACGTCATCAGAAGACGTACCGCTTGCTCTTGCGACCTCGAGAGGAGCCTGGTGGCATCTCTTCTTCGTCTGAAAGTAAACAAATAAAACAAATCGATGATTGGACTTGAAAAAATATATGAGAAAGTTGCAGACATCATTCAAGCACCAACTATCGAGCACAATGTATCGAAGCGGCAACAAAGGTTCGTTGACATACGCCGGCGACAGATAGGAAAGTTGAACTGTCACCAGTTGAGTCACCAGTTGTGCCACCAGTCGAACCAGTCGAACCAGTCTACTCACCACTCCTCGCTCTCATACTCCAGAGCGCCCAACGCTCTTTCGTCGCGACGTATCATAGCAGACGAGAAGGCTTCAGTGATGCGTTTTATTTGATGCGTTTTTCTTTGCTTGTTTTAGTGATTCGTTTTTTTCTGGTCACCGTCTTCCAACAGTCTACCAAGAATCCTGCACTGTTTCAGAAATGCTTTATACATTTCTTTCGGTATTGTGTGCTCATTATACGCACTAGCATTTTCGATTTTTCGAAATAAAACTTGTAAACAAACATCATGTTTCGGATATATGTATCATCTACCAACTCTACCGAACATGACATCTACTAACCATCTATCATATGCATTTAAATACTACAACGGATTTGTATTTCCGTTTTTTGACAAATACATTCTTCCCGGCACTTATTTTGTAGTTACGTACTCGTACACTCAACTCACCCACAATTGTATTTTCGTGCTGAAAAAATCATGTTACTTTCTGTTCCCTGTCTCACCCGGTATTACTCACGTGTTCAAACGTTCACGTACCATGTCTCACATCAATCTCACACTGTTCCCGAGTTCCAGCCATAGCCTCATAAATCGTCGATTTCCCTACTGTGAGATTGTGTAGGGCTGTCGGTTTAGGATAAAAAAGCTCTATATACGTTTATGATATAATCGCTGACGATTCTATATAAATTTTTATATAAAGCCTACATTGTGTATATGCTCTTCGGCTCTTCCTCGCGTATTCATCAAGGACGTATAGAAAAATATAACATTCTATCACCGCATTTAAAACGTACATAAGCAATCAATCAATTATCGATCGATTATCGATTCCGCTCACCTGTGCCCCAGTTTCCGGTCGATTCTGCGAACTTGTCGATAATCATCGAGATCGGGAAGGCGAGAACGATGATACCGCACACGGAAGCGATCGCCGCAACCACCTAATCGATAAATCGATAATCAATAATCAATACATCGATTAATCAAAACCCTAAATACTATTCAAACTGTGTGTCAATTGATTCATTATTGACTGATTATCGAATACCTTTCCACCCGCCGTCACCGGGACGAGGTCACCGTAGCCGACAGTAGTCATCGTGATGACGCCTAGAATTATCGATTTATTGATTTTTATTCATTATTAAAGTTAAAAATGCAGGGAAACTGGTCGTATTGCAGCAAAAACAGGAGCTTGTTGACATACACTAATTGAAACGTATCCTTTTCATTGCGTTGAATTCTTGAATTCACTCAGCGAAACGTAACTCACAACTGGTAACCAACTAGCAACTGGTAACCAACTGGAAACTAGTAACCAACTGGTAATTAGGTAAACAACTGGTAACTGCTCAGATACTGTTCTATACAGTGTACAACACAAAAAATTTCTACACAGCGAGATTGGAATAGCACTGAGTGCAACACGGTGCTGGTGTGTAGAAAAAGGAGTTTTACACAGCATGTAAAGAGATATAGAAATTGGTTAGTAATGAATGCTCAGAAGTTTGTAGTGTGAGAAAAGTTCTATGTCAAGCTCCGCCATAAGCAGAGCGATCCAAAATTTGAACTCATTATATCATAAGATGAGCGAAGCTATGAAATTACCTCAAACTTGGATAATTAAACCGACGCCAAAAAACAGTTTTGCAATATATGCCAATATGGCATCCAATGCAAGCTGTGTTTTAAATTTTCGTTTAGTACATTGTGATTTTCAGTAGTCTTAAAACAAACATTTTATAACTATTATTACGAAAAACATCTGAGGATGAGTTTTTGATTTTGAATTTGTTACACATCCAACACACGTGTCATAATCCTCACACAGCTCTACACCGGGTCGAAAATGGATCCAACTTTCTACACTGGTGTAGGGGTGTGTAGGTATTTCTACACCACCGTGCAGATCTGTGTAGAAAGCACATTGTGTAGTACACGGAGTACGTCTTCACCTGAGTGGTAACTTTCAACTGGTAACCAACTCACACCACCAACAAGCAGCCGGGATGGAGTAGAACTTGGAGTTTGGCTCGTCTCGTTCGAAAAAGTAGATGGCAGTGGAGAAGAGCATGATGCCTGGAAGGGGTCTCTCTCTCTCTCTCTCTCTCTCTCTCTCTCTCTCTCTCCTGCTCTCTCACCTGTCACCAAGAACATTCCCAGCATACTCAACTCGGCAGCAGATTTCCGCATCGTCTCTCCAAATGCGCGCAGTCCGGTACTGTAACACAGTAATCCCACCGTATCCCAAACTGTTACCGTACCTGTATCGCGCCAGCTTGAATATCCTCGCCACTCGCGCCAGCCGCATTACGCGAACAACTAGCATGGCTCCTGAAATAAGCATTCAATCAAGGAAGTAATAATTACTTATCAGAAATCGATAAATCGATACCTCTGACGTTCTTCAGCCACTCCATCTCATTGAAGGCTTCGATGATGAACGGAAGGATGGTCATCAAATCGATCACGTTCAGAGGGGATTTGACGAATCTATAAAAATGATGTCATCTCGGATTGGCGTGACGTCATCAGGTGTGACTCACTTTGACTTTTGCGGGTTGACCAAGAAGCGCATCGTGTATTCCATAGTGAAGTAGAACATACATCTGGAATGGTGGTTGAGAGAGAGAGGGAAAGCGAGAGAGAGGGGGAGAGAGAGGGGGAGAGAGGGAGAGAGGGAGAGAGGGAGAGAGAGAGAGAGAGAGAGAGAGAGAGAGAGAGAGAGAGAGAGAAAGAGACCACTCACAATAACTCCATCCACCCCAGCATATAGTGCGGCCGCTTTTGCTCGTCTTGCAACTCGGGCATAGACGATAGAACCAGACCTGGATGATTTATCGAGTTATTGATTTATCGATTTATCGAATTATTGATTATTGATGTCTCTTCTCACTCACCCATTAGTGACAGAAGCACAAACGCTGCCGAAACGATGGAGAACACCTGAAATCGGGATGATCAAACCAGTCCGTACTCCGGATGCCGTCATTAGGCGCATCGTACTGTTTTAATACCTTTGCATGAAATGAGCTCCGCGGATTGTCCAGGATGAGCCACAGACTGTGCCGCCGCTTTCCCCATAATACCTGAACTCGATGTTTTTTTTCGATGTTGTTGGTTGTCTCACTAACACAAGTAAACACGTTCCACTGTTATTGAGAAATCTCTCTCTCTCTCTCTCTCTCTCTCTCTCTCTCTCTCTCTCCCTCCCTCCCTCTCTCGTACCTTTTCGAACGATGAAGCCGGATACATGGATTCCACGTAAGCCTGCAAGAAGACACAATGAAATTATCACATTTCAAAGAAAACAATCAAGTTATCGAATTAGTGTTCAAATAGTGCTCATCGATGAGCGTTAGCGAACCAATGTTCGGCTTTGGTAAAATTAATGTACAGTAATCCCTAAATAAGTCTACCGTAACCCGTACCTGCTCGCTGCGTATGCTCTTTCTCGTTGTATTGTTGTTCTCCTCGAATTGACAACAGTGCGAGAGATAGTGGGAGGGAATGCGCCAGAAGTCGAGTTCGTACCTGGATGAGAGGTAGGGTGAGAGAGAGAGAGAGAGAGAGAGAGGGAGAGAGAGGGGGAGAGAGAGAGAGAGAAAGAGATAGAGAGAGAGAGACTTCTCACCGAAATCTGATCGGACACACATCGAGCGGTCGATGCAGCTTCCCTGCAACAACATGTTTGCATATTTTCATCTCAAAAAAGGAGATGTTTGCTCTGAGTGATTTCGCCAGACACCTAACACGCACTCGTTACACAACTCTGACTAATCCGCGCGTCTACGATTAGAGAAACTAAGGCTTAATCCGCATTCCCATATAGGACATACACACCTACATACATACATCAGAGTCGGAGTGTACTGACATTTTGAACATCTTGTGAAGACACTTCTATTCGATAGGACACGAAATGCATTCATTGATTCATGAAATATCATTGACAAATGCCTAACACTCATATTATCACATTTCAACCCCCTTCCCGTGTAAGGTGAACTACAAGCCAACGAGTGAACCCAAAAAGTGCAGCCACACTCTATTGCTTTCACAGAGCAAAACATAAATCACCCTCTGCCTCAAACATTCGTGTGATATTTACGATTCCTCTAGATGTCACGCTATGCCCAATTCTTTCATAACATCAAAACATATTTGCAGAGAAAACAGAGAAAAAAATCGATAAGCTTCTGACCTGTGACAAAGAAGTCGACAATGTATTCGAAGATCACTGGGCTGCGCTCGAAGTAGTATTCCTATAAAAATCAATAATGCGATAAATCAATTGTTCGATACCTGCTGCGTTTCAAAGAAGGCATCACAGTCGGTCAACCTCTCCACGTGTGTTTTGCAGACAAAGAGAGCGAGGCGCGACGACCCACACCGGCGCCTTACCTGCAAGTGACGTCATGGCAGTCCGAATGACGTCATATGACAAGTTTGCTATTACAAGTGACGTCAGATACGATCACTACACACGATGTTAGAATCTGCCTTGTTGAATGATAATGAATAACGAATTTTTGATTACAAACTGCTCTTAAATTCTATTCGAAATATCCGATGACTTCACGAGATATGCAAATGAGCATCGCTCACCGTTTCTCCGGCCAGCACAGCCTTTCTGCCTCCAACATTGATCTTGAGTTGAAGTAGTTTCACAGAAGGTCCGTTAGCCTCGGGTTTCTGATACAATCAATAAATCAATACATTTAGGAGTACGGAAAATTTTTCGGTCTTCTCGGTTAATTCTTTTGGGTTTTTTTTGTTTCAAACGTTTTAACCGAAGAAACGATACCTTTTCAGGTTGAGATGCGTTTCCCAAATTCAGTCTCAGTTCATCGTATTTGTTCAAGTCACCGTTCGACATCGAGATCTTTAGAGACCTGAAAGTATTAGTATAAGTCATTATACAATAAATAAAACGATATTAAAATCATCTCCAATTCTCCAGGAGCACAATTCGTGCGCAAGCATGTTGTATACGCTGTGGCAAACAATTCACGAGATTTGGATCATGTTTGATGACTAGGATCAAGGATTTCTTTCGTATATCCCAAATTGCACTGCTTGCGCGCGACCGAAGCAAAATCGACTTCGCGCACGGAAGGTGCGGGGTTCTTTGAACTGGAGAATTGGCGGCAACTTCACAATATTTATAAAAATCGATTTTACCTATTATGGTTGTTGTTTGCTAGGAGCGGAGACGCGGCGCACCCTTCTGCCGCAGACATTCTGCTAAATTATGCAAATTAGGAAAATGGGAAGGAAGAACGCGAGAGACAATATACTGCACCTGTGTTGTTTCTCTAGCAGGGTGATTTGTGGGGTGGTAAGAGAGAGAGAGAAATAAAGGGAGAGAGAGGGGGAGGGAGGGAGAGAAAGAAAGAGAGAGGGAGGGAGAAAGAGAGGGAGAGATAGGAGGGAAGGGAGAAGGAGAGAGAGAGAGGAGCGAAAATAAGTTTCACACGCGGGTAAGTGGGAGTGATAAATTGATGTATTGATGTATAGGCGCCGCGGTGAGCATGTGTCAAAAGAACGTCAGAAGCCGAGAGAGAGAGAGAGAGAGAGACAGAGAGAGAGAGAGAGAGAGAGAGAGAGAGAGAGCAAAAAAGAAAACAAAGTAAGACAAAAAGCTCTGGGCGACTAGAAATTGGTGATTGAACCCCAAGTGTAGAATGTACGAAAAACCGTGAATAACAGATGAAAAACAATGGCTAGAGAGTATGTGAATAACTAGTCAAACAGGTCAAAGTTCTCTGATGATAGCATTTGTCCACACTTATGTACTTTAACGTTGCAGCTTTCACATTTCACATGAACGTTCACGAGTAGGCGTCTGAGATGACTGGGCCACAGAATATTCTATATATAAAACGCTCCATACCACATACATTTTCCATGAAAAACGCCTGACTTTTGGCTGATGGTGAGAAGAGTACCCTAATTAATACCTCCACATTGCTGTTCACGGAACGTCCACGCAATTATCAATCAGTTCCTGATTCAGGCATTCACATGAGGAAAAGAGCGGGCGCGCGAATTCAAAACGCTAATAATACGAGGCAAATTAGAAGTGTGCTCATTAGAGGAAGGCAGCTGCATTTCCGGGCAGAGTTTCGAACCAACGAAACCATGTGTTTAGAAGGGCGAGGGACCGAATTCGTGTAAATCATGAGACCATTGTTCTTTGACGTGCTAAGTAGGAGAGAGAGAGGAGAGGAGAGGGAGGGAGGGAGGGAGGGAGGGAGGGAGGGAGGGAGGGAGAGAGAGAGAGAGAGAGAGAGAGAAAGGGAAAGAGAGAGAGAAAAAGGGAGAGAAAGAAAGCGAGAAAGAGAGAGAGCGCGCTAGACTTTAAAAGAAACTTCAGAATCACATAAGCAGACGCAATCAAATAAGCGGAAGAGCACTTTTTTCTGGACGCTTTCTATAAACAACATATGACTTATGCGCATATTTTATATGAAAAAAACGCATATTGATGTTCTACGAGACTTTTCTACACAAAAAAGAAACTAGAAAATACAGAAATGAAAAAAATGAAAATTCGTGAGAAAAACGCTTGCATATGCAGCATAAGATATGAATGATAAAGACTTACTAGAAATGAACGGGAATATTAATAGAAAGGTTTTCATGTACACAAAAATATAAGAATATACATACATAGAACATAGTGCGTCGTCTTAGAAAACTTAAAAGTTTGTGTCACATCAAAAGAAAAAAAATAAATCAGCCTCACACACTCACAAATTGCTAAAAAAACCGTGAACATCAAAGATGTTTCTTGTCTTTCCTCCTCTCTCTCCCCCCCCCCCCTCTTTCTCTCCCTCTTTCTTTCTCTTTCTCTTTCTCTTTCTCTCTCTCTCTCTCTCTCTCTCTCTCTCTTCTTACCGCAATTACTGCAGTATTGCAATGAATGATGAGGCTGTGACGCAAGCATATACCCAAATACAAAATGTGCAAATTCGCATGTAGACGAAAGTATGCTGGACAACACAGTAAAACCGACAGTTATTAAAGCGATTCGTAGTGCGGCTATAATTTGGATTTCTCGGAGAGTGTAATCGGGTAAAGTAAATAGGTATACACGAGTGCTAGTTCTGCTTTCCGAGAATTCATTCACTGCCGGTGAAAAGAAGACACTATTTTTTTTAATGTTTTATCAAGCGACGACAAAACATACAAAATACGCGAGTGGAAAATCAGAAGGATAACTGGTGAATCATTGGAGACCGTTGCTAATAGACGGCTAGAGTAAAGAATGAGAGAAATAGAGAGAGAGAGAGAGAGAGAGAGAGAGAGAGAGAGAGACTGAGGGGCATGAGATTGTAATGATAACTAACAAGCACAGATGGCTCAAGGGCGAAAACAGAATAATAAGAAACGAACGAATAATGCGAGTAAATGCATTATGTGTGTTGTGCTTATCAAACCAGAAGGGAACTTGTACTAACAGAATTCTGAGACTAAATATGAATGGCTGGGGAGTGAAAGAGAAAAAAGACGGAGAGAGAGAGAGAGAGAGAGAAGGGGAGAGAGAGATAAAGAGAGAGAGAGAGAGAGAGAGAGAGAGAGAGAGGGGGGGAAGGGAGAGATAGAGATAGAGACGCACGTGGTTCATTTCTTTTACAGGGAAGAGCTGCATATGACAGTTTTTTTGCAACCTGCAAAACTGAGAGAAAACTTGATAGAAGGGTTCTATTAAGAATACGGGTAACACGGATATTTACAGTGAGACGCATTACGAATGTAAATACAAAATAAGTAGCATGCGAAAGCATTCACTCTGCTGCGATCGATTAGGAATGCGGGAACTTCTTATAGCCATAATCTCTGTTTCATCGCCTCTCTTTCTTACTCCCTCTCTATCACTCTCTCTCTCTCTCTCTCTCTCTCACACCTACCTGTCTCTCTCCGTTCGCTCAGAGAGCTGCTCTGTCGATATTTTATATAATCCCTAATATGTAATCCCGAATATGTCAACAAACCCACAGAAGCGAGAAAAAATAAACGTTCTCCATCGTTTTCGATTTTCCTTTAGTAGCACATCTTTGAGGGGATGATAGTGATATTTACAAACAAAGAAATCCTATACAATATGTGCAATCTTTGGGGAAAAAATACCTTACCACTACGTGATGATAGAATAGATAAAAAGAGAATAGATAAAAAGAAGTCACATGTTTGGCATATATTCAAGTACAAGGCATATGGTTCGCGGAACGGCGAGTCCAGAGAGTCAAGGAGTCACGGGATAGGAGAGAGGAAGAGAGAGAGAGAGAGAGAGAGAGAGAGAGAGAGAGAGAGAGGCTCCGATCCAGCTCGACAATGCCTCTAGAAGGCTCTTGAGCCGGCGTCAATTGACTCAGATGACGTCAAACATTGAATGGGAGCACGTGTTGCGAATATTTGCAAAATTTTGCAGAAAAGTGGCGTGTGAAATGTCTATTGTGATTTTCTCGGTTAACAACAAACGACTTCCTCAGATCATAGACATCATCACTCGGACATGCATTGGAGTGCGAGGGAGGGAGGAAGTAGAGAGAGAGGGAGAGAGAGAGAGAGAGAGAGAGAGAGAGAGAGAGAGCTGGAGGGTGCACCCCTATCAGTGTTTATCTGATACGGAGAGCAGCGCTTTTCTTCCATCTGGTCCAAAGTGAAACTAACACGATGTTCGTTACTGCTACATCAATCTAGTAAGTAATCAAATGCGAAGGCTTCCGAAAAACACATGTAATATATTGATGAAAACGCTTAGCTGAACAAACATCGTGTTAGAGCCTTACAGCCGCAACAAGCAATGCAAGAAAGAGCCAAACTAGATGTAAAACAAAATAAATTAGTGAGATAAAAGGTTAGAACTGCGAAAAGTCAGTTAGAAGTCTTCTGACGTGTGAAGAGGGGCGCAAATTTGATTTATTTCTAGGATGAAGGGAAGACGCCTACAAAGAGAGTCTTTCTGAAGTCACAAAGCCAGACGCGAATCTTCAGCTCTAAGTGGATTCGAGATTTCTGTCGAGAGAGAGAGAGAGAGAGAGAGAGAGAGAGAGAGGTCGCAAATGCGCATCGATCATAGCCCGAGGGCATTTTGAGTGAGAGTATGAGTGTGTGTCTGCCTTATGATATGCAGATTCGCATATGACATAGTAAAGAGGGTTAGATCGCGCTTTCACGCCTATTCCTCTCTCTCCCTCTTTTTCTCTCTCTCTCTCTCTTTCTCTCTCTTCTCTCTCTCTCTCTCTCTCTCTCGCTTCTTCCAGAATGAGCTACTTTCCCAACAAGGTCACCCCATTTACTTATATTACAATGACGTGAATAGAGTGAGTATCAATCGTGAGAGATTTGCAGTAAAGTGAGCAGTAAAAGAAGAAGAAGGAGAGTGAGAGAGAGATAGAGAGATAGAGAGAGAGAGAGAGAGTTAGGTAAGCAAAATAACACCCCTGGGAAATAGCAGAGGAAAATAGCGGCAGTGCGAGCGGAATTCTCCGTGTTGTTTAGATGGAAGGGCTTGCGATTCCTGATTCTATGATTTTATTATCACCGAATCGTCTGAGACTAAAGGAATTGTGACTGACCAGTGATCAACAAAGGACGGGCAACATCGTTATTCTGGAAAAGAAATATGTTATTTAATTCGAACGAATAGATCGATAGGCAGTCCTTTCGTTAGATGGTCCTTAAAAAAAGAGACTGACAACTTGCTTTGTAAAATACAATGACCGATAACCGAAACCGAGCTCGGACCATTACATGTTTCATGGATAGATTGGTATGGGAGAAATACAAGAGAGGAAGAGAGAAAGATAGAAAAGCGCGGTTCTTGAAAAAGAGAAGGAATAGGAATGCATTATTTTGCAATGAGGAAGAAAGTATACGATATGTGGACGTTGTAATTCGATCTCTCGAAAGTATCGGGAAAAGGAAAAAGGAACTTTATGGATAATGGACGATTGAGAATGTGACGAATAAAAGAGTGGAGTGGGAAGGAGGGGAGAGGGAAGGAGAGGAAGAGGGGAGAGAGGGAGGCAGAGAGGGAGGGAAAGAGAGAAAGGAGCGAGACAGCGGAACACTTCTTGTGATACGTGGACTCGGCTATAATCTCGATTGTATGCCGCGATTGTGCATCGAACCAACTCGTGAATGTGAACTTCAACAATCATCTCTCTCTCTCTCTCTCTCTCTCTCTCTCTCTCTCTCTGTCGTTATCAAATCTCTCTCTCTCTCTCTCTCTCTCTCTCTTTCCTCGCCCTCGTCTCGTCTCGATTTGGTTAAAAAGGGATTGAAATCGCAATGCCATGTGAATGACGATGAAAAAGGAAAAAATGGAATCGACATATCATCGCTCAAGGTTGAATTTTTATTGATTTATTGATTAGAGGAACAGTGGCGACTTATTTCTGCCACAACCTGCCACAACTCATTTTTACACGAGCAAAACATTCGGCCGTAACCGGATTCGAACCCGCGAAGCTCGGGGGCCATAACGAGCCATGACAGAAATGTGCCTGAGCCATGGCAGAAATGTGCAAAAGTGTGCAGAAATGTGCACAAACGTGCACAGTTTATGGTGGTTTCTCCAACTTCCCGCCATTTGCGACATATGGTCCAATTGACAAAAGTGTATCATTATCATTTTTGATGTATTTTCACATTCCGATGCTAACTCTTCAAAAACCAACTTTGAAAACCAGAGGGTACACTCTCTTTAATCATTGATTTTAGACTGAAGGAGGAAAACACCAAAGACTAGAGATATTCTTCGCAAAGCTGCCGGTTTTGGTCGGACTCGAGTATTTCGAGAATCTGCGAGTATTGAAAGTCTTCGCACTGGTACATTTAGTGTCGTTATATATATATATATATATATGGCACATCATTCAAAACCTACACATAAATAACTAAGTAACCTATTCTTCCACACATAACATAGATATTGCACTTTCCATAAATACATCACATATGACGCTAGTAGGCATACTAAAATTTATGCTTTTCAAAAAACGATGTATGCACTAAAGAAATAAAAAAATTGAAGAGGTGGATTTGCAACATGCAATTGGTCAGACAAAGCTTAAAACATGAAACATGAGAGGCGAACTCAAGCTCTCAAGACCTATTCCCAATAGGCAAATTGAGAGACTGCTGTTCTTTTTCCCGAGAAGCCATAAGACCTAAAGACGATAATCAGTATTAGCTTCACTGATAACACAACGACTTAAATCAATAAATCAATGTTTCAGGACATTGTGTGTCCGAAACCACTAGTCGAAGTGGCAAATACTCTGGAAGAACTCTGGGAGTGAGTAGGAGTATTGCGGGTGAGAAGTGTGGTGTTTGGTGGTGCACACAGCTGATCACCACACTACAAAACACTACGAAATGTCTTTTCTTTTCAATGCAAATGACAAACATTAACGAAAGGGAGAAAGGTTCATTACGTTGAGAGGCGGAATCGAGAGAAAAACGATGTTTGTGGCATTGTGGAGATGAGGGAGAGAAAGAGAGGGAGGGGGAGAGAGGGAGAGAGAGAGAGAGTGAGAGAGAGAGAGAGTGCCTGAAATGAGACTGGCCCTTTTTATGCAAATTAACGTTGCAGACACTGGCTGGGATAGAGGGATGCCGAAAGCTGAAACCACTATATTTGTACGATAACCAAGTAAACACAGTTTTGTGAACGACAACATTTTCATTCTCTAGATCGAAGACGGCACTTCTCTTGCGGGTTTATCGAACTTGACCCTTTTGAATATGGCTAACAACCCTCTCAGAAGTCTCGCCTTCTTAGCGGAACTACCGTACCTGACTACTCTCAACATTGCTAGATGCAATTTGACAGATGAAGGTGAGGGAAAACCGGAATAGTGCGGAAATTGTTACGATAGTGACCTACATATTTACGATTACAGCACTCTTCACTGCTCACCAAGTCACCGCCGCCCCCGCTCGGAGATGAGATTTCATGGAGTATCGACTACATAATTTTAAAATTGAAGCCGTTCACTGTGAGACGATAAGGCGACGCCAAATAAGCCACTGGAAGTGCAACTATTCGGCGAAGCGCGGATTCTCAATGGCAGAAAAAGAAGGTACAAAGCGAAGACGAATTAAAGGGCAACGGCGGCACCCGCGAACGAAAGAGAAGTATGCTGCTGTTATCGATCGATATTCGGAGCCGTTCACTGTGAAACGATAAGGAGGAGCCAAATAAGCTTGTTGGAAGTGCACATAGTCGGTAACTTACGGATTTCTTGGATTTCGCAACATGATAGTGACAAATGGATTGTCCGGAAGCAAGTATGCGAATGGACGCGAGAAGTACGAGAACGTTCGATGGTAGACGCAAGGTTGTCCATAAGGCTAACGCGTTCGAGGATGGATCAAAGCCGCATACTCTATATCGGATAAGACGACGGATGTCTGGAAATGTGACTGGATTCCTCTCTCCGCATATGCTGTAATGCCAACAGTGTCTGGAGAAAGTGAAGCCCCGCGAATCGAATACGAACAGTTCCAAACCGTAGCTGTACTATTTCATATTTCGATTTGTGTGTATTTCATAACAACTTATGAATAAACTATTCTATTGAAAATATACTCACTCTTGAGCGTTGTTACAGAGGCTAGGTTGTGTTGACTGTAGTTTAGGGCGCGACAGACTACCTCCCGCAAAGAAAGAGAGGCAGGAGATTATTTTAGCATATTCGTTTTTAAAATCACAATTATGTGTTCACACAACTTCCTACACATTCAAAGAACTCTGTTGTATTTTATTAGCATCATTTCGTTAACTTTTGTTAACTTCATACGTTTCATACAATCTACTAAGCAGAACATGTGAAAAAAAAGTTTAATAAAAATAGTATATATATACCAATATATAGTTCAGTATAAGTATACTCTGTGCAGAACTTGAAACCGTTTGTGTGGTAAGTGTTGAATACGTGTCAGGTTATTCGACACCCGATCCTTTTTCGAATTCGTGGATCGGCATCTGAGCGATGACCTTGGACGACCGCCAATCAGAGTGTACCGATGAGACTCAGTTGTTCATTGTGTACAGGAAACTAACCAAGTCGGAAAGAGCAGGGATTCACAAGGACCTAACAAGAACTTACAAAGACCTAAAAGGGTCTTACAGATAGTCGATCAGACTTCACAAAAGCTACAACCACTAACAAAGACCACCCGCGCCCCACCCGCGCCCCACCCGCACGCTGTAGTCATTGGCGAAATACGAGAAGCAGTTGAAGAAGTTGAGAAGTTGAAGGACATCAACATCGTCGTGGATTTGAAGGTAACTCACTCGAGTGGAGTAGCTCCAAATATTATGCTATCGTTTTTCTAAGCGAACTAAATTATTATTTAAATTATTATTCTACAGTTACCTTAAGCGAGCGCAGTAGATCAAATGATTCTCCTACCGTAACCTTAAGCGAGAGGAGTAGCCCAAATTTTTTTTTTCTATCGTAACCCGAAACGAGTGGAGTAGCTCAAATTATTCTCCTATCGTAACCCTAAGCGAGTGGAGTAGCTTAAACTATTCTCCTATCGTAATCCTAAGCGAGTGGTGTAGCTCAAATTATTCTCCTATCGTAACCCTAAGCGAGTGGAGTAGCTCAAATTATTCTCCTATCGTAACCCGACAAGATGCCGCGTCCTCCCAATAAAGAGGACACTTCGGTTGCCGGTCTGGAGGCGGCAGCTGGCAAACCACAGTAGGTATTGGATTGATGTCTTCACTTTTTGAAGATGTCATTGGATAACAAGGTATTGTATTAAGATTGAAACGTAATGAGTAAACGCGAAGATTAGATGTTTTTCAATCAACAGACATTTTACAACTTTAAAGAAAAACTCCGGGGAAAGAGTCACCGGCCCAAAACATTAGCGCGCCCGGAACCAGATTTTGGCGGGAAACCGCGAGTACGGCAGCGGTGGGCAGCGGAGTGAGGCTTCGCCCTCGTTCAATAGGCTATTTGGACAAAGGAATCGTAATAAATACTTCAAAAACTTTTAAAGCCTTTCAGAATTTTCATTGCCAGACTAGCGCTTCGGCGCGCTACCGCGCGCCTCCGCACTAGGTATCCAAGAATAGAACATTGAATAGTAGTTCATCTTGCTGCTCGTTCTCTATTGCTTCTTACGGAGAGACATCCATGTGAAAGGTCTATGTATCTCTTTCACTTTCTGTCTTTCTAACTTTCTCTCTCCTACTTTCTGTATATTTCTTCTTTCTCACTTTCCTTATTTTTACCTTTATACGCTCTCTTTCCCTCTCTCGTTCTCTCTTTCTTTTCTCTGCCCCCCTTACTCTCTCTCTCTCACTCTCTCTCTCTCTCTCCCTCTCTTCCTCTCTTTCTCTCTCTCTGTCCCTCGTCTCCTCTCACGTCTCCGCTGCGGTCACAGAATTTTTTCTAGAGACAGTATTATGGTCTTTTCTGTATACTTTCACGTCTTCGCTGCTGTCACGACAATTTTCTAGAGACAGTTCACGTCTCTTCTGTCAATTCTAAAGTAACCGCATCGATCACAACACTTTTCTAGAAGCAGTTCTATGCATTCTATGCTCTCATCTGTCTACTCTCACGTCTCCGCATCGATCACGTCACTTTTCTAGAAGCAGTTCTATGCTCTCATCTGTCTACTCTCAAGTATCCGCATCGATCACATCACTTTTCTAGAAGCAGTTCTATGCAGTCTATGCTCTCATCTGTCTACTCTCACGTCTCCGCATAGGGCACAACACTTTTCTAGAAACAGTTCTATGCTCTCTTCTCTCTACTCTCACGTCTTCGCATCGATCACGTCACTTTTCTAGAAGCAGTTCTATGCTCTCATCTGTCTACTCTCAAGTATCCGCATCGATCACATCACTTTTCTAGAAGCAGTTCTATGCTCTCATCTGTCTACTCTCACGTCTCCGCATCGGGCACAACACTTTTTCTAGAAACAGTTCTATGCTCTCTTCTCTCTACTCTCACGTCTTCGCATCGATCACGTCACTTTTCTAGAAGCAGTTCTATGCTCTCATCTGTCTACTCTCAAGTATCCGCATCGATCACATCACTTTTCTAGAAGCAGTTCTATGCTCTCATCTGTCTACTCTCACGTCTTCGCATCGGGCACAACACTTTTCTAGAAACAGTTCTATGCTCTCTTCTCTCTACTCTCACGTCTTCGCATCGATCACGTCACTTTTCTAGAAGCAGTTCTATGCTCTCATCTGTCTACTCTCAAGTATCCGCATCGATCACATCACTTTTCTAGAAGCAGTTCTATGCTCTCATCTGTCTACTCTCACGTCTCCGTATCGGGCACAACACTTTTCGAGAAACAGTTCTATGCTCTCTTCTCTCTACTCTCACGTATCCGCATCGATCACGTCACTTTTCTAGAAGCAGTTATATGCTCTCTTCTCTCTACTCTCACGTCTTCGCATCGGGCACAACACTTTTCTAGAAACAGTTCTATGCTCTCTTCTCTCTACTCTCACGTATCCGCATCGATCACGTCACTTTTCAAGAAGCAGTTATATGCTCTCTTCTCTCTACTCTCACGTCTTCGCATCGGGCACAACACTTTTCTTGAAACAGTTCTATGCTCTCTTCTCTCTACTCTCACGTATCCGCATCGATCACGTCACTTTTCTAGAAGCAGTTATATGCGCTCTTCTCTCTACTCTCACGTCTTCGCATCGGGCACAACACTTTTCTAGAAACAGTTCTATGCTCTCTTCTCTCTACTCTCATGTCTCCGCATCGATCACATCACTTTTCTAGAAGCAGTTCTTTGCTCTCATCTGTCTACTCTCACGTCTCCGCATCGGGCACAACACTTTTCTAAAAGCAGTTCTATGCTCTCTTCTCTCTACTCTCACGTCTTCGCATCGATCACATCACTTTTCTAGAAGCAGTTCTATGCTCTCATCTGTCTACTCTCACGTCTCCGCATCGGGCACAACACTTTTCTAGAAACAGTTCCATGCTCTCTTCTCTCTACTCTCACGTCTCCGCATCGATCACATCATTTTTATAGAAGCATTTCTATGCTCTCTTCTCTCTACTCTCACGTCTCCGCATCGATCACAACACTTTTCTAGAAGCAGTGCTATGCTCTCTTCTGTCTACTCTCACATCTCCGCATCGATCACATCACTTTTCTAGAGACGTTCGCGTTCGTGAACGAAGCGGGGTAGCATTGTAATTTTACTTGTGTTTCTATGACTTAACAACAATTACAAAAATCATGCTTTCTTTATGCACAGTCTTCGCGATATGGAATGAGTCTTGCACTTGATGCTTTTTGAGGAGTCTATTGATACTTGAAAATGCTCCTCACCTCACTTTCATTTTTTTACTGAACTGCTCAAAAGACAACGCGTTTTTCAGTAATAACGAGAGCATAACAGTCTCGATAAAACAATGTTCTATTAACAAAAAAAAACGAAAAAAGAAATATATGTCTACAATGCAGTGACCTTTTCATGCGACGGCTGACACAGAAAGCACGCCGGCTGGCACGCCCGTCGCATATTCTGCGCTTGCTGTAGAAGTAGTATCGAAAGAGGATGACAATGAAAGTGTTTTCTACAACATTATGTACCCGATCGGTCACTGTTTTCAATCCGTATTTCTATAATACACATACAATGACCTCGTTGCCACGGCTGAGAGAAAATACGCCGGTGGGCGCACCCTAAGTGTTGTGCGCATGTTTGAAGTAGCTTGATAAAGTTTGACGTTTGTTTGATCTTTACAAACCATTATATAATGACTGAACTTGTCTTACCAAACTTTCCTTGTCTTTTCCAATCTTCGTTCTCTTCGTTTCGTCGAAGTTATGCGTTGAAGCTAGAAATTTTGTTTTTTTCAACTGAATCAATATATTATTGGTTTTATTCACACGTGTTTCTATTGCACAAACGCACCACTGTGTGGATATGGGTCTGTAATTGCGAATGCCAACTAATTGGTATTGATCTGTTGACCTCGCGGCTGGTAGCGAGCAACCCGGAGGGCGCGACCCCGGCAAGTAACGCGCGCTCAGAAATGATCTAATATCATATGAAGATAAAATCCGATCGTTTTGAAATTTTGACAGTAGGGCTTATATGCCCATAAAAGCTTAAGTTTACAAATTGGACACTCTATATCGCCTGTACGAAAAGTCGATCATGTTTGCTTTATTTCGCGACTTTTCGAAAAATGAAACAAGTTTATATACTATATTTTACGTAATCTATCTTCTATTCAATTTTTATAGAAATCGAAGATCATGAATTTTGGGTGCATTTTGGGTACATTCGCCTATTAGGGCATGAAGATGAGGTCACAGCCAGCTGATATTGCGGCTATCGATTTTTTCTAGGTCGATTCACCTTCCCTCCAAGTTTCGTTCGATTTGAAACATTTTGAAAATTTTCTCCATAGTTAAGAGATTAGGTGATAACTATGATCAGAAGATCGCTATTGACGAGATATTCGGAATTTTGCGTACTCGGGTTTTGAAGAAACTTTCTAGAAGAAATCAGCAAATAAGGTATACTTTGAAAAGAGATAGCTCTCCGGAAAGAAGGACAGACAGACACCATAGTAAATATTAGTCTCAATGGGGGAATCGTGTTCCTAAGTATTATTTTGCCCCTAGTGACCGGCATTCTTATTTTCCCGGAGTTCTTCTTTAAATGCAAGAAAGTTTGTTTCAGGAAGTTGAAAAAGACGCGCGATCTTCTCAGTGTCAACTTTCTACGCAGACGGTGCAGCAAAAAATGAAAACAACGCTTGAAAAAACCTGAATTAAGGTAACACTGATATTCTACTGAACGTTTTAGGAACCATTCTACGGAAAAGTTCTCTATTCGTAACCCATTGGAACTCATCTTTGCGTATACTAGAACCAACATTCTTTTAGATATGACTGACTTGCGATAAGAAAGAAAGGAGAGAGAGAGAGAAGGAAAGAGCGGAAGAGAGAGGGTGAAAGAGAGAGAGAGAGAGAGAGAGGGAGAGGGAGGGAGAGAGAGAGAGAGAGAGAGAGAGAGAGAGAGAGTATTCTCACCTTCCAGAATACAGTAACAACACTCGATCTCTCTGGACAGAAGCTTACACTGAGACAGAACAGACTGACAAGCATGAAGAAGCTTCTATGAGTGGTATGATGTGAATGAATGGTATTATGTATTATGTGCAGGCGATATGCTACTCAGCCGACGGGTACGGTGTGGTTGCAGTTCGAATGGGTCTTGTTATCAGAAGAGCGCAGCAATTCTGGTCCAACAAAATATGCATCCTGTTACTAGAGCTGTGTTTCTGTTGGTGATTATGATATAGATCGAACAAGAAAGAAAGGGAGGTGTAAGGACCTTTTAAGGTGAAAGAGACATGTTGCAGAAAGCCTTCCGGATACTCTCTGCGAACTGAATCTGTCCGACAACCGCATATGTTATACATGTTATATGTTATACATGATAACAATCAATTGCACACCATGATAACTTGATAACAAATAGTTCATTCATCCAGGTTCCAATCGAAGAGCAAAGTGCTGCGACAGCGTCCAACACCGGACGGGCACTGACTATATAGTTTTCTTCAGGGAGATAGTTGGGGGCATTGTACATTTGACTACAGAAATGAAGATACTCATTTTCCGTGCGGGACCACGCGCCGGGCAAACAGTGACAATGGCCCCGACTATCTCCCAGAATAAAACTATAGATGTGATTAGAAACAAGTATGTTTCAAACATCACATGACTGCTACTCAACCGGTTCACGTTTAAGTGTATTCGATTATCAACTCGATAGATGTTATCGTTAACTCATGATTAATGATTAACTCATGACCACGATATCGTTCGATAATACTGTTGGTACAGCATACTGTAGGCTACAGTAATCTGTCCTTACCACTTCTCCTCGCAGCGGCCCGTCACAGACTCAGCTCGACAGGAGCAACAGGAACGGGGCGGCCCAGCGGGCCCGGCAGGCTCGGCCGCCTTCAGCCCGGCCCGATAGCAGCAGCGTCAATTCCGGAGTCCTCCGGCAGACAAATTGAGTGATTCCGATTTTTCTATGGACGGTGTGACATGTGGAGTGATTACGGTGAGCTACAGTATCCAAATGTACACACGGTTCGCTCTATATGAATTTATCTTTCGACAAGCTAGCCAACATGGCTCACTCTGAATTTCATCATATACAACAATTTCTTTTTTTCGACTGGGTATTGACCAATGAGGTGTACGGTCATTACTGAAATACTGTTACTGTTACCGTATCCCACATCTGATCCAGGAATGCCGAAGTATGAGATTGATACGATGTTGATTAGTTGTCAGGTAACACAAAGTGATATGACATGAATGTAAACATGAAATTAAACAGTAAACTTCAGTATTCTGCGAGAAAACTCTTGACAGTCGGAGAGGCCAGCATGAATTCCGTAACTCCAACCATAACAACATCCAAGACACATTCTGAAGCAAACTATTTTATCGCAATGAGAGAGTCCAATAAACAATTTAGTAAGTGATAATGTAGTGATAAGGTCATATGTAAGTGGTAGATCACTGCTTCTTCTTCTTCTTCTGAAGCTTGCCGTTCACGTAATCAATCTCATATGTGTCAAGAAGGTAGAACTCGTAACCCCCCATTGCTGGGATCTTTCCTAGCCCTGGAGTCGATGACAACCCAGAACGCACCACGGACAGACTGCAAGAAATGGAATCAGAGTAATCATAACACAAAAATCATACCTCGAACAACGATTCGTAGTTGCATTGTAGGCAGAGTGCACGTCAGAGTCCGACACTTCGCTCGTCGATGACTGCAGACTAAGCCTGGCGGCTAGGTACGGCAGATCCTCGGCCTCGTTGCTGCCCTTGGTTCGTTTGGCTCGAGTGTGACTTCACCGCTCGACTCGTCCTTTCTGTCGTCCTTTCTCGTTAGACGCGTTCTTCGGGGTGTTCTTTTTCTTGTCCTTGTCTTGAGAAGGCGCTTGATCTTCCGATCTTCCTTACTTTTTGCGCAGCTCGCTCGCACTCGACCCTCTCGAACTTGTGCAGAAGACCGTGGAACGCCGTCGTCATTTCCCCCACTCCAACATCTGAGGGGAGAGCGCCACTTCCCAGCTGAAAGCAGACAATTAGCGCAAAAACAGCATCGCCACACTCGCCTCCGTCAGTTTCTCGGAATGTTCAGCATGCGGCTCATTGCATGCCTTGCTGGAGCACACGTACTTCACGCACAGTTCGCAATGGAGAGTTGCCAGCGGGAACGGGTTTCCTTGTGAGATGACGCATTTGCCAGTCGAGCACGTCAGCTTCGAGAATGCGTTGTACAGCTTGAAATCGGCAGCAATGCGGTGCTCTGGGCCTTCAATCGTGCAGTGGAGCATCGCATGAGAAACGCAGCCACGGAAGGAGCACTTCGATGCATGGCTGACAATGTCTGATATGGAGACTCCGACGAGCAAGTCTGGAAAGAACTCGAGAATAGCTAGCGAGGCTTAGCTTGGATACCTTCTTGGTAGGCGACGAGGTTGTCAGCGACGACGACGAGAGACTACTGGACGACGAATGCGCCATCGCTGCTGGATGGGAACGGCTGGCGACAGCTCCAGCTCGTGTTCACGCATTCCCGAGAGAGTTGCCAGCACGCCCGCCGCGCAGCCTTTTATTCGCCCAACTGTCTGCAACCAAATGAGAATTGAGCAGGTTAATTGCTCATTGTTGTAAATTAGACATTACCGCAATTTCTCGTTCAAGCAAATGTACGCTAATGTGGGAGGGAGGGAGGGAGAAGAAAGAGAGAGAAAGAGAGGGAGGGAGAGAGAGAGGGAGAAAGGGAGGGAGGGAGAGAGATAGAGGGAGGAAGGGAAGACAAAGGGAAAGGGAGAGGGAGGGAGGGAGAGAGATGAGAGAGGGAGGGAGGGAGAGAGATGGGAGAGAGAAGGAGGGAGAAATATTGGAGAGAGAGGAAAGAAAGAGGGAAGGAGAGCAGGACGGAGGTAAGGAGAGAGAGGGAGGGAGGGAAGAGAGAGGGAGGGAGGGAGAAAGTGTAAAATGCTGGAACAAAACCGATGGGAGATGTACGGGGTACGGGGAGGACGAGGGAGAAGAGAAAGAGGGTTGAGGAAGGAATGACATCATGGGTGTGTTCTGAGTGTGAACTGCATTACAGTCACTCTACGCTTCCCGCTCTCGATGGACTCTTATTCGATAGTACGCTCGCTCGCCCTTAGGGAAAACGTGCTGTGCTTGAGAGTGTCCTGGTTGAGACGGAAGATAGTGGGCCTCATTGTGTGTCCATGATATCACCAAATATAAACGGTTTGAGAGGGAAGATAGACGAACTGAGGAGACTGGCGGTCACGTACAAACCACATGTTATTGAAGTACAAGAGACTAGAGCTGCGGCGTGCTACCGCGCGCCTTCGCACTATGTAGTTTATGGAAGGATAGAAAATAGTTCAGGTTTAGAGGCGTAGTTGCGTGGTGGAATACACTCTCATTACGAGAGAACAGAAAACGTGATAGTGCAGTCACAGCAATTTTCTAGAGACAGTACTATTCTCTCTTCTGTCTACTCTCACGTCTCCGCATCGAGCGCAACACTTTTCTAGAGACACAAATTACGATAAAGACAGGGAGAAAGAGAGAAAGAGGAGACAGAGAGGAAAGAGATGGAGAGAGAAGGAAGGAAGAGAGAGAGAGAAATAATGAGAGAATAAGAGAGATTCGGTCTTTGAACCCACTTGCAGTCAGCCTATCCACTTTTCACGAAAATGTTTCCACCCCACAAAACAGAAACCGACACAAACACTAACATAATCGACTTTTCCGGGAGGTTTCCTGATTTCCATATGACACGCGCCATCGAGCGCACTTCCGGTGCTCCGAAATATCCACTCACTACCTGGTTACCACTCACTACACTCTCCCCTGACGTGAGGCCGCATACCTGACCTATATATTTATGTAAATCTCGAGAATGTCGCATACCAACCCAGAAATGTCGACTATGCTACTGGCTGCCAGCCAAGTCGCCAATTCGCTAAGCAGTCTCAAATCGAGGTTATTTTTTTTAATATGTTTTTTTTTCTAAATGATTTCAGGTACATAAAATACCTCGAAACTCTGTGCAACGCAAATGGAATCGACATATCATCGCTCAAGGTTGAATTATTATTGATTTAATGATTAATCATTGATTTTAGACTGAAGGGAGCAAGCACCAAAGATTAGAGATATTCTTCGGAGGCCTGCCGGTTTTGGTTGGGCTGAAGTATTTCGAAAATCTGCGAGTATTGAAAGTCTTCGCACAGGTACAATAAGTGTTGTTATATATAAATAAATTTAAATTATAGATAGCACAGCATTCAAAACCTACACATAAATTGCTAAGTAACCTATTCTTCCACACATAACATGGATATTGCACTATCCAAAAATACATCATATATGACGCTAGTAGACATACTAAAATTTATGCTATTCAAAAACGATGTATGCAATATGGAAATTAGTAATTGAAGAAGTGGATTCGCAACATGCAATTGGTCAGACAAAGTTTGAAACATAAAACATGAGAGGCGAACTCACGCTCTCAATCCCTATTCCCAAGAGGCAAATTGAGAGACTGCTGTTCTTTTTTCAGAGAAGCCATAAGACCTAGAGACGATAATCAGTGTTTTCTGCACTGATAACACAACGACTTCAATCAATAAATCAATGTTTCAGGACATTGTGTGTCTGAAACCACTAGCCGAAGTGGCAAACACTCTGGAAGAACTCTGGGTGTGCGAAGGAGTATTGCGGGTGAGAAGTGTGGTGTTTGGTGGTGCACACATCTGATCACCACACTACAAAACACTACGAAATGGATTTTCTTTTCAATGCAAGTGACAGACATTAAGGAAAGGGAGAGAGGTGCATTACGTTGAGAGGCGGAATCGAGAAAGAAACGATGTTTGTGGTATTGTGGAGATAGAGAGAGAGGGAGAGAGAGAGAGAGAGAGAGAGAGAGAGAAAGAGAGAGAGAGGGAGAGAGCAAGGGAGAGAGAGAGAGCCTGAAATGAGACTGGCCCTTTTTATGCAAATTAACGTTGCAGACACTGGCTGGAATAGAGGGATGCCGGAAGCTGAAACGACTATATTTGTACGATAACCAAGTAAACACAGTTTTGTGAACGAACGACAGTTTCGAGTTATAGATTGAAGACGGAACTCCGCTTGCCGGTCTATCGAACCTGACTCTTCTGAACATGGCTAACAACCCTCTGAGAAGTCTCGCTTTCATCGCTGAACTACCGTATCTCACTACTCTCAACATTGCTGGATGCAATTTAACAGATGAAGGTGAGCGAAAACAGCAATAATCTAGCAACTATCTACCCACGAATGTTGTTCAGTTATAAAAATTGAACTATTTACCATTACAGTACTCTTCACCGCTCACCAATGGCCGCGAAAACTGCAATCAGTCGATCTTTCAGGAAACTCGATAACCACTTTTAGAGTAAGTTAAGTTAACCATTACTGATTTCAAACAGTTATTTAGTTATTTTTAGAGTCTCTTTCCTCTTTCATCTTGCGATGTTCTGCGGAAACTCTGCGTCTCTGCCGCCGACTACAAGCCAACTCCACTCGCGATCGACGAAAAGTTCCTCGGATGGGTGGCATATCATTTCAGGTGAGTCCACTCTCGCCGTCTGCGCTCTAACTTTGTTTCAGATTCATAGAAAACCTGGATGGCGATAGAGTACAGGAGAAATTCATCTCCGTGTACCTGGTAAATTGCAATCGCAATCGATAGTCAATAATCAATCAATACCAGCCTCCGGCGGAAAATCGACTGGTCGACACTCTCAATGCATCGCTGAAGGACGAAGAGCGGTTTGCTAAAGGACACAAGGTATCGATCAATATTAATTGATTAATGGTTTATTGATTGCCGGTGGTGGACAAGAACTGTCATCGAGTGGAGTCGAAGCTGTTCTCTTTCAACTATGCTCTGGAGAGACTCAAAGAATCTCTGCCGAACAGAGACCATAAAAAGGTGACAATAATGAATTATATAATTTGCCAATATTATCGATTATCCAAACACATTATCCAACTACCAAACGTTCTACTGCATAAGTACATTGACGGTGAGCATATTGAAATATTGCAAACGTGGATTGGATTGTTTGAAACTCTTCTTTGAAAAGATCCTGACTATTTTCACAGGAGGTAGTCCGTCGGGCGCTTGACTATAGTCAGCACAATCTAGCGTCGGTGGCAGCACTCAAGAGTGAGTATGTACATATGTTCGATCTGCATGTGAATCGGACTTATGTTTCGGTGTTTCGGTGATAGTTCACGATTAAGAATTGCACACTATCCTCTAACTTCGAAGAGACTCTGAATCTAAAACGTCTTCATTTTCAGAAAACTGGAAGATCCTGAACAAGTTTCTGTTCGACGTGAATCGCTATTTGATGGCAGGTAAATCTCTCTCCCTCTCTTTCTCTCTCTCTCTCTCTCTCTCTCTCTCTCTCTCTCTCTCTCTTTCTCTATGTCTACCAGTCGGAGTCGCGCCTACGGCGCTCCTCCTCCTGGTTGTAGTGGGCGGGGCTTAAAAATAGTGCAAACTCGGCCACCCGGCGCGTCTCACATGCTAGCTCCGACCTGGGGTATTTAGAGAGCGCCGCATCAGCGTCACTTACAGACAGACGGACGGACAGGCCGTTTTCTATATATTAGAATCTCTCTCTTCTCTCTTTCTCTCTCCCTCCCCCTCTCACACACATACACTCTCTCCAGCCGACCTGGAATCCTCTGACAAGTGTGGTCTCTCTCCCCCATCCGAGAACGATGAGAAGATTCTCACCCAGTTCCTCAACTTCAACTGCACTGCCAAGAACAACTACGAGGTGCGTTGTTTCATTGTTTCGGTTCAGGTACGTTTTACTGGGATGATATCGATGGAAACACTGAAATGATGCAATTTCCACAGTTTTTTGTCGTTGTAATTGTAATTTGTTGCAATAAAACATTTCATTGTACAAACATCAGTCACAAAATGAACTAATCAAGTAGAAAAAAGTAGCTTTATTGCTTCCGGGGAATGTTGGTGAATTGAATCAGTTTTTCTTATTCAAAGCCCCTTTTCCGTTGCTGCTGAAATGGTGTCGCATGTCCCGTCCACTCACTAAAGGAGACTCGGAGAAGCTATTCATGGTAGATAGAGATGCCAGTACCAGGTATGTGAAACGGGACCATGTATATGAAACTACAAAACCTACATCACACAAATCAAAATCATTTTTAAAAAGAGTGTACTATGAGATATGTAAATAGCGTGCATGTGGGCGTTGTTGTGAACAAAGCTTTGTGTCATTGTCTTTTATGTCTTTGTGAGAGTTGTCTTCAAAAATATGAAAAATTCATACATGTTATTCTAATCAATCGTATTTTAATTACCTTGAAGGTACACTGGCGACTTATTTTCGACTCGGAATGTTTGCAAGAATCATATTAACCTAAATCTTATATAGTGTTTTTAACGATCAACTCAATCTCAAACCGTTTCATACTCCTTCACACGTGCGCACAACGTGTTAGGGCGCACAGCCGGCTTCTTTTTTCGAAGTCATTGTAGACGTAATATAGAAATATGTACTGCTTCTTTTTTCAGTTGAAACTAAGTTTTGAGTTCATTACTTGTACTCTTGTACATATTCAGCCTGAAATTCCGCTTTTCGATGCTGTACAGTGTCGAGTGGAAGTGAGGTGAGGTGAGAATCGAGTTCACCTTACATGTCATTTGGCAAGCACAGGCGGTCAAATTATATTTTATAGAACGTGAGAGAGTAGACAGTAAGGAAAGAAGACAGTAGATAAGAGAGTAGTACTTTCTGTTTAAAAAAGTTGTTTACATAACTGTCTCTCGAAAGTCGCAGTGACTACTGCAGATTTGAGAATAGAAGAGTAGACAGAAGGTACCATAGTACTGTCTTTAGAAAGTTGTTGTCACCGCAGCGGGGACGTGAAAGTATACAAGGGAGATTATAGGAGAGAGAGAGAGAGAGAATAGGAGAGAGAAAAGAAGAGAGAAAAGGGAAAGTAGACATAACTGTCTCTCGAAAATCGCAGTGATAGTGATTACTGCAGATGTGAGAGTGAGAGTGGAAGAGGTGACTAGAGGTGAGAGTAGACAGAAGAGAACATGCAATGTCTCTAGAAAGTTGTTGTCACAGTAGAAGAAAAAGATGCAGTTGACAAACAAGAGCATAGTATTAGTATTGTCTTTAGAAAGTTGACAATAGACAATAGAGAATATATTACTGTTTCTAAAGAACATAATACTGAGAGAGAAAGAGAAAGAGAGAAAGAGAAAGAGAGAAAGAGATAGCGAGACAGTGGGAGAGGGAGAAGAGAGAGAGAGGAGAGATAGGGGAGAGTAGAACTGTGTCGAGGAAAGAGAGAGGGGGGGGATGGGGCGGGGGAGGAGGAGGGAGATAGGATGGAAAGTAGACAGATTAGTGTAGAGGAGAAAGAGATGGGGCGGTGTACATCTGTGAAACATAAAATAAGTGAAAAAGAAGTAGAAGAGATAGTTAGAAAAGACATAGAACTTGAACACTTCAACTACAACCCTTGCGTGTATGTATCTTCGCAAGAGTCATAAGAGAGCAATCCACTATCAAACATGCAAAACAAACTATTCTTCTATTTTTCTATTTTTGTATACCCAGTGCGGAGGCGCGCAATAGCGCGCCGGAGCGCTAGTCTCTGGATAGAAATTGAGTTGTACAAATCTGACTGTTATGTTTTGAAACCGTGTTTGAAAAAAGTAAAATGGGAAATTACAAACTCACTTTATAGTTAATTATTCATAGTTTACTATCAGACTATTCGACACCCGTTCCCTTCTCGAACTCGTTGATCGACATCTGAGCGACGACTTCCGACGACCACCCATCAGGGTGTACCGGTGAGATATGAAAGTATTCAAAGATACAGGGGCTCAGTTCTGATGATTTTCAATCGTTTATGCGTCACGAAGCGGTTGTTCAAGTACCGGTTAAACGAAAGACCTATATGTAGACACGATTCGGATAGTTGCACAGTGGACAGTGGCGCTCGCACTGACCGCTCCGCAAACACGCAACGCGCCAGCTCCACTGCAAATTACCAGCAAGCGCTAGAGCGCGATAATTTCTTCACTGAAATCGCCATGCGCCCATTCACTCGCAAAGCGGCCTGTGCGCGCGCCGCTCTCTCTCTCTCTCTCTCTCTCTCTCTCTCTCTCTCTCTCTCTCTCTGTGGGGCGCGCTGTGCAACTATCCGAACCGTGGTAGATGAAAAACCGCTCGGTGGTCAGAAAAGATCAGCAGACCTGGTAGGCAGATATGCCAGCAAAACACTCAAAATTTTGAATGTCATGATGTCATGAATTGTTCATTACTGAGATATCACATCTGATCCCTCTTTGCAGTGACTTCGAACTGATGCGAAAGGAGGCTGGCGAGAAGGTTTGACTTGCAAAATACTCGAAATCTAACAGTTAGCTGCAGAGTGATTACTGAAAACTATCAGAAATATAGTTTCATACAGTGGAGGAAACGTATCAGTCGACTTCTTTTCAGACCCGCATTTTCACGTTTCCCATCGTCGTGTGTCGAACGGTCGCCGCTATTC